>CM056996.1:171734277-171864277 GCA_029891345.1 Dryococelus australis
AAACAGGACTTGACCGATTCTCGCTGGTCCTTGTATAGCTGCTCACAGAACATCTATGTATTGGGGGCAGCTGGCGGAACATATCTACAGACGTCCCACTGATTTAGGGGAAGAAACATAGTAACCAATCGTTTACAGTACACGATCAGTTCCTAACTGGGTTATGACGGGGGCTGAATTAATGTGATTCCAATACCATGTACTAATTTATTTAATGTTGTAAAAGCGTGGTTGTGGCTATTGTTATCAACAGATACTGTGTGAACCTCTCATAATACTACTTTTGATGAGCACACTATATCTAAAACTTCAAAATGCTCTCAGACATCATTGGTAAATGCTTGATGTGAGTTGTAAAACCCGGTCATAAGAAACATACAATCCGAGTTTTATTGAGTATATCAACCAGCCAAATACTTCGTGTTACTGCATTTTTCTGAAACATCAAACAGAGTGGGAGGGGAGTTTCTTGAGTGCGGTTATTAAATGCCGAGCTTGAAAAACCCGCATTTCATGCAAGCTTCGTGCTGTTGAGTTAGAATATTTATATGGCTGACTTTGTGTAATTGTGTTCATCAGGTTAGTCTGAGCTATGATATCTGCGTCATCGAGTATTATGATTAGAGCAAAGAGTGTTGGAGAAATGGCTTCCTTTTGACTGCTTTTTTTAAATAACCCATTATAAGAATAACTAAAGCAAAGAATGTTGGAGACATGGCCACATTTGACTGTTTTTCTTAAATAACCCCATTATAAGAATAACTAGAGCAAAGAGTGTTGAGACTGGCCTCCAGCTGACTGTTTTTCTTAAAAAAACCCATTATAAAAATAACTCAATTCAAAGATCTAACTCACATGCTTTGTACACGCATTAAACACATGGCATTATTGAATAAGAATAGGCTATATTGATTGATAATACAACGAACTAAAAGAAAAGTGTGTGTGTGTTCTTCGTATATGTGCCCTCAGATAAAGAAAGGCAGAATGAAAACCAGTCATTCAGTCTGGTTATGTGAATACTTTTTTGCAATATGCAAACGTAACTGCTTCTGTATCACATAGTACATCTGAGTGATATCTTTAATTTTTTTAAACATGAGTGATGTTTCCATTACTATTCATGACTTCAATGTATGCTACTATCTCAGAAAAGGCTATGATAAAAAAACATTAATCATTCACATATTTTACTCTGGGGGGCAGCCAGCTTGACTGTTATACAGTATACGTAGGCAATGTTAATGATACTTTGCCTCAATGACCTGCTTAGCCAAGAAAGCAACACCCTCTAGTTCAAGGACATGCCTAGGAACATTTGAATCTAGCTTTAAAGTTGATGCTCCATGGGGAAAATGAAGAGCCACCAGGATTATTGCAAAAATAACAAATAGACTATGTAAATTGTGAATTTTTGCAAACAGTTCGTGAGTGCATGTTAGATATACTCGGTATACTTGTAGCTAATTCCCTACGGCTTTGCTCCTCATACAGGTATATTCGTCCAACTTCAGCTGGCATTTCTTGCGCCACTGATCCATGTGTGAGTTTGGACTGGATTATTTGCCGCCACGGTCGTCCAATCGTTCGAGGTTCACGCTCATTAGCATATGCTAAAGGGGTGTGGAACCAGAGAAGGCCATTTGCCAAGAATGCATAGCTACTACCAACGGACTGTTAGTTGAATTAAGTTAGCTCTTAAATGATTATTATCTTACTATTTGACAAAGATACGTTTTCCAAGTTGGTTCCCGGAGATGGTAACAATTTTGTCTAATGATATAAATTACTAATTGTTCGCAAAAGTCTGTAAAATCATCAATAGAATAACTACATTTTTTCCGAAGTTTTACCAAATGAATATGCGTCATTAAATTACTTAAAATACACATCAAACATACACCTGAACAATTTAATTCCTAAGTTAAGTAAATTTTAACATTACGTCAATGAAATTGGTAACGATATTTGATTTGACGTCTCACCGATCTCAAAGGTAAAATCTGAATTCACTCCACACTTCAAATTTTAACCATTATGATTTTAACTAGCTGTAATATAAATTTAATGTTTTTCTCCAGTGCTAATTGTTACCATACGTACACTTACATCGCTGCACTATAACAATGAAATAGCAAGTTAGATTTCTGGGTGAGAATTGGATGTGTTTATTATTTGATGTAAGTTCAAACTCCAGGCATTTATTTTTATTGGAGTATTTAGGTATTATTTGTAATAGAATGTTCACTCTTTCGTGAAATCAGACAAATATATGGTCAATTATTTTTATTTCATTAAACCAAAGGCAACGGTTTTGGATCTAGAGAACGGTAGTATTAAACTCCCGAATATGTTTCTTTATGAAATTCAGAAATTATTTTTCTGAGGGACAGGGATTATATCATGTTTGTTTCAAAACACTCCCTAATATTATTCTAGCATAAAATATATGCATCTGTTAACAGATTAGTAATGAAAAAAAAAATATATATATAATATGTTCCCGAAAACGCATATGTAGATAACACGAACAATTTAGAATCATATTCGGAATAGTCTCTAATTTTTAAGAATGGACAAACTAAGGATAAACATGACCTTTTTAGATGTAAGTTTGGGAAGTTTCTAGAGTATAACCAATTCCTGATTTGCCTCCTTAGTAAAAATTAAATAATTCATAATTTTCGACCGAACAAAAGTCCTTAACTACATAATTATAATTGTTCTATCCACAAAATAATTTTATTCAGTTCACAGTGAAATAAATAACTTCCGTTAAATAATAAATTGTCATTTACTGTCTCATTAGCGCATATATTTTGTTGACTTGCATGTACAATCGGAGTGCCAAAACATAAACAGTCAACAATTTTTCTTCACCCGCCCACGGTGTTGTCTTTGTTTAATCACATCGTTTTCCACAACAACAACCCTATCTTCCGCATGTGAGAAACGTGGTGACGCTGTCGGAATATTCTCGTTCTTCCCAAACCCGTTGCTACTCAATTTTCACCTCCTTTTAACGCCATCGGCGCTTAAATGCAAACTTTTAAGCTCTGCCTAAAAAATATCTCCCCACTCACTATAACTCTTCATTTCACGGCTGTATATTCTGCACTATGAAATATTTATAATTTCACTAACACCTACACTCTCAGTTCGTCACATGTCTTGCTGGTGAGATGATTTGCTGGGATGGTGGCCAACAAATGGAATGAAATAATGTGACGTCCCAAACGGAAAGGCGAGATATTCCAATGTTTGAAAGAGAGGGGGCTATAGCAGCCCCAGAGTAAACACACTGATAATGTCTGCCACATTACCAGATTCTGATAGACCTGGAATCGAACATGCTAGAACTGGTAATATAACTGCAGTACCAAACTGCCCAACTTTTTCCGGTGGAGCTGCATTTGTAGAAGTAAAGTTATACATTACACAACTACACAAATAGGGAGGGACGTAAATTTCATGTGTACTGCTTTAAAGATGTACAAACACACCTTTTTTCGTCACTTTACGGTTTATACTTCCATCAAACAGACATTTTGGCCAACTCAGATATATTGCCAGGCACGTCGAATGGATTGATATATGCAAAGACAACATTTGTGAGATTTTGCGAGATTTCCTCAAAAGTATTTCCCGCTCAAACCACACGAACTATTACAAGCACGACAGACATTTAAAGACCTTATATTCAACAACACACCTCTGATGGTTGATGCACATTAACCTGGACACAGGATGGTGCAATTCATTCTTTATGTTCATACTTTACGTATGCGAGTTTTGTTTATTGATATAAGGTTCCCGTTTAACAGAAACGTGAACTGTTTCTCACTGTGCTTGCAGTCTGTTTTTGTGCGAAAGCAAATTGCACTTCATACTAGTTCTGAACACAACTATTAATCTAACTCGAGTAATGCAAACACTTTGTTTTTCTGTGTTGAGGGTCTTCATTCAGACTTTCAAACTACAGATAGTTAAAATATTCTTAGTGAATATCTGTGAAACCAGATTACGGACTTTTACTAAGCTTAGGGATAAACTTACCACCTGTGAAGTGATAGCCACATGATATCTTAATGTGGTGGTCTGTTATTGCCTTCCGGAATACGTAGGTGAAAAGACAACATAACGCTCAGTTATTGCGCCGTATGCAGAGAGACATACAGACGTCGGGTGTTCTCCTGAGGAAGATAACTACACCGATGGAGCAACTGACCCTCCACATCAGCCGTAGATGCCGTTCGCTGAAGTTGCCATTCTATCAAGTCCCAAACGTCCTCAATGGGTGGGTGAGAGGTCTGGGGCCTTGGTGGCCAATCCGCAAGTTGACATGATGCCCGTTCCCGGCAAAAGGTCACACGATACTCGGCAACTTTCAGGTCCTAATGGTAGACGTCATAAGGGACACATGGCGACATATTCCGCTCTGCTAGCCACCTGGATATTGAACTGGTAGACAAAGTCGCATCCCCAGCTGCCGTGAAATGTTTTTGGTTGGTTCCCACTGTGGTGCCCACTGCCCACAGCCTGTCGCACGATGAAACGATCAACCTTGCTAGTGGTCCACTTGTGTCTACTCGAGCCTTCTCGAAGGGTGTGTGTAAACTTCTGTTCCTACTGCGTCTGACACAGACTCACAGTGTAGACAGAATGGTTCAAGTGGCGAGCAATGCGCCAAAACATCCAACATGCCTTTCGGAGGCCAAACGATGCAGCCTCTCTTAATCTCATCCAGTTGGGCAATGACTTGTTGAATTCACCGTGGGGGCATGCTGCTTGTTCACTTAATTTGTCTGTGTGTCTCACACTGCTACTAAGGTATTATTTGGGGTCTTGCAGCTTTATATGACAGAGGGTCATTTAATGTTCCCTAGTAGCACATCAGCGCAAACAAACCGCGTTAAACACAAACGTGACACTTGTCGGGCTATGACGATACTGTGTGGCAATCATATTTATACTCGCACGAATTGTTCATGGTGAGTGAGTGAGTGAAGAGATTTGGGCGGCTCATAACATCGAGGTCTTGAGAGCCGATGAGGGTGCTGGCGAAAAGGGAGATCCCCGAGAAAACTCTCCTACAAGCGGTATCGTCCGGCACGATTCCCATATTCGAAAATGCGGGAGTGGCCCTGCCGGAAATCGAACCCGGTTCGCCTAGGTGGGAAACGAGTAGTCTAAACACTACACCACCGCAACCCCTTCGTTTATGGTGAAATATAAATTTTTAATTAATGTAGCCTATTTATTTTTCACCCAAACTAAACTTCATTAGACCGCGCACAAGACTTAAACTGAAACTGACTGATAATACTCAATCTAGTGGCGCTTTTAATCTCCATTACAGTGAGTGGTAGTGGTGCTTAACTTTTAGGCGACTCTGTGCATATGACCTATAGACTCATGACCCATCTCACTGTATGTCTTCGCCCTGGCAGTAAATCAAATACTGAAACTTTATCCCATGTTTTAACCTCCCTGAAAATTAGACAACACTGTCAGAATGCTGTAACGTCTGATAATCTAACACGTGTTAATTGCATTTCAACACATTTTAAGTTAGTATACAAATTTATAATACTAGTACACACTCGTTTATTTTGTAAACAAATATTATAAATGTGATATTTTTCACATGTAATATTGTTATATAATAATTTTATTTTCTTAATTGTGCGTAGTATTAATGTACACGCAACAGATGAGATGTTAATTTTCAATATGAGAATTGTTGTAATTTTATTTCGTTTTATCAGGTTTCAAGTAACTTGTTTATTGTGTGCATGTTGGCAACATTTTGTCGCAACTTTTTTAATCGTCACGGTATTGGAAAGCACCCTGGGTTAAGCCCTATGTACTCTGTATTAATTTGAATATTTAAACGCTGCCGATAATGGATGATGACAGAATTTTCCATACTCCATCTAGAATTAAGTGGATCACAAAGGCAGCAGGCCAGTGAGGTCTTGTTATAAATAAATTATAAATTAAATATTTTAATCTAAATTAGACCCAAAAAGTATATTGAAATTTGAGTGATAAGCCAACGGTACACGTTACTACCGTCAGAACAGGTCTACATATAAAGTAAGTGTGAGAAATTCTACAATTAAATAATATGAAGTATGATCCCACCTTAATGTACAGTGATCGTTACACGTACTTGAGAATGTTTAATAAACTTTTAAAGTAAGCAGCATCATTTCCCGACACTTTTCAGTGGTCACAAAGTACGTGAGATTTAAATAAGTATCTGATTGCTCTACCAACATAAACTGTGCTAGCCAGGAGCATTTCAAATATGTAATTTTACAGGCACGTAATTTATTGTAACGGCCAAGTGTGAGAACATTGGCAATTTTTATTTTGAAATTGAATTAATTCTACTCTGCAAAATCTTAAGTGTGTACAACATTCAAGATGTCTAGATAATATTGTTTTTTTACTATCAAATACTCTATTCACTTAATTGGCATTTATAGCAGGCATAATGAGATATAGCTTTACATACCTAGTCCAGCTGCTGCGTGCATATCCCTTGGAATTATTTACAATACTTAGGAATGAATCCTTTCAGGCAATTAATTTTTATGATATATTTTCGCATTAGATTATTACTTTAAAATTGGAAGTCTTTCATTGCTTTTAATAAATACATAGTTGGATCCTATATCTTCCGGTTGGTTTTGTAGTGTTTTATATCAATGCCGAGGGCTGCACAGAACTTGATTGTAAGCAGGGCTATCCAGGTAATTGAAATTCTGTTGGTGTGGAATACCAGCAACTTCGACGATGGTTTGCGGTATGCAAAATAACTGCCAGTTGGCTAATGTTTGATGTTAATTTTATTGCTATGGATTTATCCCAGGTCGTTGCACTTTAATTGTGCAGTTTTGCATGTAAACATTACATTTGACTAGAAGACCATAGCAGGGTTCACCAGTTTTCTTATAGGGGCTAATACCCATACGTGGGGCATACGTAAACTATATCGCTCTCCAAGTTTTCCCCCACACAGTATTTATAACAATGCATTGACTGAAACATTTATATATATATTTTATGTTTCTTCTAAGAGTGTGTTCCATTAAAAAAACAATTATAATAATGAAGCTTATAAGTAGTATGCAAGGATGTTCTGATTGTACCATACATGTGTGTTACACATCCATCTGTATGTAATTTTTTTTTGTTGGTTCAAGATAAGTTGTGGAGTTCTGAAATTTATTTTTATTATTGTTAATTTTATTTTGTAGCGCATATCCAAACTTAAAAATTAGTATTATCATATACTTATTGACCACCAACTAAGTGTTCTTCAGAGGACACTGAAATAATAGAGAATATGACCATCTTATTGTTACGACAATTTTTGCAAAAATAATTACGAAAGCCTATTAAAAAATAATTTTAGCGTATAAGCTTTGACAACAGATGAGCATATTAAAAATATTTTACTATTTTATGCTATTGTTTTGTTAACACTTTAAGGCATTGTTTATTTTTAAATATGTTGCAATCATAAATGATTTTTTAAATTCAATATAAACTTGAATAAGATCATATCTTGTTTTATTCTGGGCATAAAAATAACTTATGAATGATATGGCATATATATTTTTCGACAAGTTTTCACCAACTTTGCGGAAATAATGCAGAATAAACTTTCCATTATAGAAGTTGGTGTCAATAACGTATTTTTCAATTATGAATCATTTAGTTCTTCACTGCCGGCAAAAATTCTCATTAGAAAAGCATATTGTATGTTCCTGTCTGTAAATAACGTCTTGAGCTACAAAAATAATAGAGAGCGATCAACTTTCTAAGTATTGCTTATAAAAATGTCGTTCATTTCCTTTCACGCCACGTTTTCTCGTGTTTCCCCCTTCCCAAAGTTTTTGTAAAAACTTACTATAGTTAGAAATGTGAAACAATATTCGTATTTCACAATACGAAAAAGCAAAGGTTTTAGAAATAACAATAACTTTAGAAAATTCGTAAATTTTTGTTAAAAATTTAGTAATTTACTTGTAATTATAATTGTTAAACATGATCCGGTGGAATGAAAGAAATTATTTTTATTTTATTCGCATTGTATGGACTTGTCTTGAAATTTTAAATTAATTTGCGCAATGCACTTTTGTATGTTTACATTACCTAAGATTTAATTTTGAAAATAATTAGCTGTTTCAGCAAGGATAGTAAAATTATTTCGAAGATATATCTTTTCAGTAAAAAAGTGTGACATATAAGTGAGGTTAACAAAACAAAACCATATAGAACTGGCATAAGATTAAACATTGTACACTGATACAAAATGATATCTCAAAAATGTTATAATAAAACCATTTATTTAATTAATTGCTATTTAACATTTTACTAACATAATTATTAAACATGATTTAGTACACTATATGCGTAGAGTAACCAGCATTCAACTGCTTGACTTGCTTTTTGGGGTCGTCCGAAACAGTAGATAATTTAAATAAGAAAAAAACCACAATAAAGTTCAAACACTATCGAAAAAGCAATTGTTCACAAAAATAAAATTTCATTAAGTCACATAAATTGGATGCAATATTTTTCAGTGAATTCTGACCGGAAGTGAAAAAATAAATCGCAAAAACACGGGTCTTGCACGAACACTGGCCAAAAGAAACTTAAGAAATTTAATTATCAATAAAGAAAAATAAAAAAAAAATTGAAGTCGCATAACTATATATTCGGAAATATGCCAGTCTCGTAAATTTGCATTCACGTATTCGATTATGTAAATTTATAAACGCTAAATTTAGGTTTGTCGATCGTCGTAGGAAAATAATACCACAACAATGCCATAAAGTGCTGAAAAATATTCTCTTAAATGCTCAGCCATCTAAGTAAGTTGAAGATGCAAAACTCTCAGAACAATAAAATTAATTTCCGAAGCTCGTTGTATACAGCTGTCCTAAAGAAATGTCGTAGAAATTTAATTCGGCACCAAAGGAAAGCAGCTAAGCGCTAGCCTTTGCGATAAACAAGATCATTTCCCGTGTGACCTTTTATGTGAAAACGGACGTGTTTGTATTAATTTCTACCTAGAGAAGTGGTGGTTGCGGGCTCGACAATTTTAGTCTTCACGCTGGTAACTCAAATTGTACGTCAGAGGTAGAACCATGTTTGTCTGCAGGAAGACATGCGACTGAAAATCAAATGGTTTTGGCTACCCGTTTTAGTAAACGACGCTATAGTTTCTTCCAAATTACGACTAGAAATTTGGAACTTTTTTAGATTGCTAGGCGAAGTATTAAAAATATATTTTAAGAGTAATTTTCTAGTGTACCAAGTTATTCTAGCTTTGGTTAAAAAGTTTTAATTTATGCGCCTTAAAAATCGAGAAACTAATTCGGCCATTTTTTTTTGGAATCCTACAACATTCCGCACACACCTAACCACACGTAATAATCTCACACAGCTTCCTGTATACGTACAAAAGTATTAAACTGTAATAAAATAACCTAGTGAACATGCACTGGAGCATGGGTTGCTAAGTGGAAGAAGAGTAAACTTCAATATCAAGGTCTAAAAAATATTCATGCTTTATTTAGAAAGTTGCGAAAACGGTGGCCTGCTTCTTAAATCACTAAAAAGTAATGTAAACTTACAGCAGGCAAAATATAATACAGAGATAATTTCAAGGAAGCTCTAAGAATTGCGTTATAAGTAAAACAACTTAATCTGTTTATATCGAAGGTCAGATTTGCTGTCATATATTTAAAGTATTAATCTACAATTCCTTGTAGATTTTGAGCTAGTTTTAAAGACTTTTTTTTATATTCGTGCTGTAAAATATGTACTGCGACAGCAAGATTAATTCGTGTGGTAATATTAACGTATTAATTAACATTTAACCTGGTTATCTTAAAGAAAAAGAACTAGTTGAATTTCTATAGAACTAATAAATATATCTGGAATAACTTGAATGGTATAATCAACAAATTCGTAACATACATGGAGCTCATTTCTGAAGAGATATTTTCCCATTTATCTCATGGCTTAAAAATGTTTTATCAACGATACCAGTTTCGTAGGTGAACATATAATAATTGCTGATTAAAAATTTTTTACGTTGACCGACACTGCACAATTTGTCAACTCTGTAGTAAATTACATTTTGAAAAATATATTATCACCATCAAGTGACAAATGGCCATGGCAGCGAATTATTTGTATCTTAAACTAAAATATTTCCTATAATGTATACCATTTTTAAATACCATACACGGAAAATGACACATATAAAACATTTAATCTGATGTTCGAACAGTTAAGCTACACTGTTACGATGACATATGTCAAATGTAAAACTGTAATCGATGACCGGTACGTTTTTAGTGCTTGAAGGGGAAAGGGATGTAATAGGAAGAGGAAAAGTGTTGATTCCATTATTTCCATGCTGAAAAATCGCGATCTCCATAAGAACGCACAATATTATACGTAAAAACATCGTGCAAGATCAACAAATCACTAGGAATGAGCGAAAATGTAAACTTCAGAAATTTAAATTAGAAATCCACGCTGGAAAATTATTTACCGTAGATAAAATCAAAATGTATGAAAGCGAAGCTTGGAAATTGGAAACAGGTTAAACGAAACTTTTAAAGTTCCTCGGGGCAAAACACTTGTGTGAAATACTTCCAAGTATACCAGATAGCCTTATATCCTCTACCAGTGAGTTTGGAAACAGTATCGCACTCGGTGAAAGCATGAGAGTCTGGCAGAGTACAGCATTGTGTCAAATTCATTGCTGCATACCTTTGTAACTAGAGTTTTAAAAGACAACCGGGGTGATCCGCAATTCGTCAGGGGTTAATTTGCATGAGAGCTGAATGCGATCTGAAGCGTGCGTACGGACGTAAGAGTAGGATAGGCATATAATGAGAAAATAGGTTTTGATAAACCAGACCAACGAGACGTTCACATGGCACCGAAAGTTGTCGACCTGCTGGGAAGTAAAATTCGATGATAATTTTTTTTCCTAGAAATGAGTGATTACCATTTCTATAATTTTTGGCAAGCTACGTGTTTCAAGTACTTATTTTCGTTGAGATTGTAAAAATAAAGTTACTCTGACTTAATTCTGTAACAACCACGAAAGTAAAGGCTTATTGGATCTGATTTCCTTGAATGAAGTAAGACAACTGGGATTGATTAGCCAACTGCAGTTTTTCTCAGCCTGTTCGACAAGAGTGCTA
The DNA here is from genome assembly GCA_029891345.1 of Dryococelus australis. Classification (NCBI taxonomy): domain Eukaryota; kingdom Metazoa; phylum Arthropoda; class Insecta; order Phasmatodea; family Phasmatidae; genus Dryococelus; species Dryococelus australis. The sequence continues at coordinate 171,745,524 of CM056996.1, forward strand.
AATAAAAGTGGGTTTCAAAAGTCAGGCTGTACAGAAAAAAGTTCACATTCACTGAATAAAATTGATTGTTTAGTCAGTTTAAATTGCAAGAGGACTCAGGATATTTCCAAAGCGTAATTAGAGAACACAACTGTTCCCGCGAGCTTTGAGCGGTAGCTTATTTGACTTTCTCCTACAAATTGAAGAATTTTCTGTCGCATTTTGGGCAGACATATGGGCGTATTCTAGTTTTTTTTTTACCAAAATGCAGAGCCGGTAAGGTTTTTCAGTAATCATTTATTTTGTCATTAAACTGTGTCGAAGGCATACTGCAATGTGTAAGTTACAAGAAGGGCGAAAATCTGATGTAATCACTTTACATTTAAATTATTTTCAAAGAAAGCCCTGAACAGATTCTTCTTTAAACTTATTGCGCAAGCCTATTCTTCCTCGGCTTATGACAATCATCATTGTCACAGACAAAATCACTTTAGTCTGTTGACAGTGTTTTCACGAATTTGAAACAAACTTTTGAAAGATCAACCGGGGTTTAATGTGTTTCATATAATATGTTTAATATAAATCGTATAGACTGTACCATAATCTTTGCAGTATTATTTTTAAAATTTTAATATCGTTCTCTTATATATTATCAATCAATACATGGTATAAAAGAAAGTCCCTTACGAGCGTCTGTCTGTCTGTATGAACCACTGAACTAATTTGGATGCGATTTTTACAGTTATGATCTGCGTTTGTCGAGGAAGGTTCATGTGTTTTTTAATCGTTAGCAGTTATAGGAGCTGAGCATTAACTGTATTAGTGAATCTAGTAGGGAAAAAGACACTGTCGCTAACGCACTCTCATGGAATATGCTGTCTAATCCTTTAGAGATATAACGAAATCATGTACGAAAGAATTGTGTAAAATTAAATGATCTACAAAAATGTTAGCAGCACCATATATCTACTTTAATAGATAAGTAATAGTAAGCGTATTTACAATTTAAATTACGCAATAAAACAAACTTAAATTTCACTGTCTTTTATAACTATAAACAACTGAATATTTATCGAAATTAATTTATTCATAATTAAAACTCTTTATTGTTGATAAGAAATGCCCTTTACATCATACAATTATGGCCAATAATTAAAAAGTTATGAAATGTTTTGTAAGAAAGTAATTTCTAAAATAGAGACATGCGCGCACGAACCTAAACGTGTGCGGTTGGTTTTGGTGGAGGGGTCGGGGGGAGGGTGTTGGCGCGGGGTGCGGTGATGTGTGGACAAGAGAGGTGCAAAGGTGGAAGGAGTACGAAGCGAGCGCGTGGCCCCGCGTGCCACGGCAGGCAAAAAAAAAAACTAAATATAACCGGGCGAAGCCGTGCTGGACCATTAGTAAGTTATAAATAATAATTGTAAGCCTTAAGAGAAATGTTGTACGTACCGGCTACAACTATGACGAAACAGCTTTCATGTATACTGTCACTAAAGTGATTTTTTGGGGCAAGCATTTGTAAAATAAATATTTCTTACAGAAGTATTATTTTTATGTTGCACGTATAGGAAAATATTAATTCATATTTCTGTGAATTATTCACCACAAATACGGTGGGTAAGTTTCCCTCTTGTTTTCGTTTTTTTTATGTGCATAGATATTTATTACAGATGGGGAAGGTCTATTACTTACGTATTTCTTTGCTTAACTGCATTGCAGTCCGCATCTATCAAATTCATCAGCGCTTGTAGCTGACGACCTATAACTACGTACATTCAATTTTATCAGCTTTTATACTTATTGTGACACACTAAATAGAATTACAATACGTTAATTACGATTACAGCAATGTTGGTGGGATAGTTTCTGCTTGGAAGTCAGCAAAATTGGCGAAATACTTGTTGTCAGACCGAGTATTCATCTTATTCCCTGCGAAAAGTACTTAAACGAAAGGAATATATTTTGTGCTCATTTTCATTTATGTAGGTTAGTTGATAATTTGTTATAATTCGTTTGTACTGCACACACACTCACTCACACACACACTCACACACACTCACACACACACTCACTCACTCACAACACACACTCACTCACACACTCACTCACTCACACACTCACTCACTCACACCCCTCACTCACACACCTCACTCACACACACTCTCTCACACACTCTCTCCACACACTCTCACACACTCACTCACACACTCACTCACACACTCACTCACTCTCTCACACTCTCTCACACTCTCTCACACTCTCACACTCTCACACACACTCACACATTTCATTTCGTGCGGTGTACTGGTTGGACGAGTGGTACAGCCCAGCTTATGAAATTTTTACGGTTTAATATTAGTAGATTACGTATCTTTATGTTGGTTCAATGAGTCATAACAACTGCTGTACGTATAAGATTCATAGGATTTGGAACATAAATGTCTACATACAATAAAATTTTAAGGCCACGTCTGTTATTATCACAAACCTTTAATTTTTCTTAGATGTTCGAAATACAATTCTAAAAAATACTTGGTCTTTTTTGTGAACTAAATATGTGTCACAGATGTCATAAATTGCTTAAAATGCTGAACCCCAGTCAGAAACAAAAAGGGATAAACAAGCTACCAATGCACCAATGAAACTAATTAACCTATACTTCCCTAGAAACATATATTTGCAGGTAAATTTAATAGACAGTTAAAGCCGAAAATGGAGAGAGTATGTGTGTTAGAAATGTTACAACAGAAATGAAATATTGCTTACATTTCATTTAAATATGAAATATAGTGCATAGGGAGTTGTGAAGAACACACACAAGGCCTCCTCGTTGAGATAGCCAATATGAAAAAGGATCATATTATATTAAAATTGTAATGTGCTGTGTGTGGTGTAGAATGTTGATACGCAACAATGGAACCACACATTTAACACTTGAGTAACCAGGTTGCACAGTTGAATTGCAATAAATCAGTGGGGAAGGATGTGATCTTACCTAGGCTACCTCTGTATAATTGCCCAGTGCAGTCCTGGACCGGTAGGGGAACAAGTTTATTACCATTATCACCCTCTAGAAACTAGCATTTGTGTACGGACGTCAAAATAAGGCATACAATGGACAACTCTAGTAACCACATATGTTAAGACACTGGGAAATAAATAGGTTAACTTGACACCACAGTAGAGAAACGACAAAACAGATACGCTCTTTGAATATATTTCATTAATTTTACTTTTCATTACCTTTTGAATTGTAATTGTTTAGATCATAAATAATTAAAAAACCTGATGGCAACGCTAAAAGTGGCCATGCCTAGCGTACTTGAACCCTTTTAAGGTTACGTGACATAGCTTGCCAGAGTCTAAATATACTGGTTTCAAAATCAAATTAATTAAACCGTTCTCTGTAGTAACTATTACGTTAAAACAAATTGTGTTCTCACTAAACAGTCTAGCTCTGGTAAAAACTACTCTTAGCACAGATTTCGCAGTGGGCGTATGTGTGCTGGAAATTTACGTACTTATAAAAGCCAAGATGGCGTCGCTTGTGTACTGATGCTAACAGACATCGAGCTGAATAAAACTGTAAATAAAATTATGACCAGATGAAAATGTCGGATCTTTGTGTAGGACTTATATTTTAATCACCAAGTGGATTGTAGATAGGATATTCTTGCAGGAAAATTGCGTAGCAGGATTAAGGTGGAGATTCGTAGAGCTCCGCTCTACACGTACGTAGACGGCGTGTTTAACTATCTACCCTTGACCACTTAACCTCACGAATGGGCGGCCATTGACACAGGCTCCATTGCTGGTTATAAATTTACTTAAAAGTTGGTTCAGTGACACGTCTACACTCCCTAAAAATAATTTAAAATCCTACCTCTCCGTCCACTTCAGACGGGAGGTCCTGCCCTACGTCTGACGTCGTTGGATGCTGCTAGCAAAGAGAGCGTTAGTCTCTGCACGCTGACGCTAGTTTAAGGGGCCCTATAGCGCCAGCCAATCAACAATCGAGATTTAAACCTGCGGGCCAATGGGGATCAAAACTATTCAAACCAACCACATGAACCACTTCTAAAGACCTAAATGATGAAAAACTAAAGAATACGTGATCTCAGAACTGAGATATAATACAATAAAAAGTAGAACTTACAAAATTGAAATCACACCAAAAATAAATATTAATTTTATAAAAATAAATACACATTGAATATATGAACTAGCCTATCCAAATTTCACATAAATATTATTGCCACCATGCATCTAAGTTTTGTAAATCTTAGGTGTTAAGAAAAATAAAATTAATATAAATAAATAAAATTTGCCTAGGCATTTGAAATCATATAAGTGACATGTGTGAAAAATATTATATAAAATCTTGCATGACAACATGTGTAGCAATAAGAATAGGGAAAAATAATATAAGTTAATGGCATGCATAAAACCCTATTTTTATGGCGTTACAGAAGGAATCTTTCCAAAATATTTTATAGTAATCGGTTGAATATCTTCTCATAAAATTTAAGCCGTTAACAATAATGCCTCGTGGCAGTATCATGCAAAACAGCGGTCGATTGAATCCATTGTTTACAGAGATCCATATCACACAGTACGTGCATCGACAGGCTAAAAGTGGTTTCAAATAGTTTGATTGTACAAATTACATGTCATATAAAACCACTGGATCAACACAGCCACGTTTAAAGGCTATCTTATGAAAATTGTCAGGTTCCCTTCCATTGTATTTTTGAGTGCATATTTTGGGAATAAGAAATTAACATTAGCATTTCAGGTAACACATTTTAAAATGATTCTCTAAATAAATTATCAGTTCGTGCATTTTACTCACAAAATAGGTAAAGTGAAATTACCCAACTGGGTTTTAACCGGTTTTAATATTTCCATGTGTAACACAATTCGTAACGAGAAAGTTTTCGTAAAATTAGTATTGTGCCCACTTTAAATTGTACTACTTAGTTCATGGTGGCATTAAGAGTCATTCAGTGCATTCATTAGTCGATTTATTTTTGTTACCTTCTGAAAAATTATATTAAAATGTTTAATAATCAGGCAGTGCTATCTTACAAAATGACGGCCATATATAAGAAGAATGTATAGTAATGGTGACCAAGGAATTGTCACGTAATTTAGTTGAAAAAAAAATGAGAATCAGTTAAACGGTTCCATAAATGTGACAATTTTTTTTTTATTATTCATGCGATGATGTTTTAAAAGATGGTGGATTAAGCAGACAGAATTAATATATAGAATTACTGTTATAGGGTTTTACAGCCTAATCAATTTTGTGGAAATTGTTTAAATGGTTAAGTTTCCACGTATTCAAACAGAAAATATTTTGTCGCCGACACTTTGAAAAAAATTCTTTAGATTTCCTACAGAAATATAAAATGAATTGTCAGAGCATTGGTAGTATGCCAGATTTGGCGGTAGTAATTTAAGTATTTCTCGAGATATAAAGCGTTTTATTTTAGAAATCAGCCTACCCTACAATTTTTCAGATTAAGGAGGTCTTGTAATACGTTATTTAGTATTTGCAGTAGATATAGTTAGCACGCCAAGTTTGATTCTAATGGTTTATACAGTTTCGAAGATATAACATCCGTACTTAAACTATTTGTGTTGCCACCATTTTGAAAAAGAGTGTTTGATAAACTATGTTTAGGGAGGTTTACCATAAATGTATACTGTATTTGGCAGGAATCGGTTAAGTTGTTACAGACGTATTGCACAATAGCTTTATATTTAGATGCCGCCATACTCGTATAGATTACCAATCGGAACATAAGTGTCTGTTTATAATAATGACAGCGTAGACTTTAGAAAATAGCAGTCTTGGCTTAAATCGATAGAATGTCTTTTAAAGTATTACACATCACCAAAAATTTGAAGTGAAATATTAATATTTTCATCTTAAGCATTCCGCAATATCGTAAAATATATAATTAGGATGTCCTTTCTAAATACTATAAGTGTGTGTAGGCCTATTTGTTCATTGAATGATACCTGCAATTGGGACCAGTGATTAAATTAAACATTACTTCGTAGATAAGTTATTGAAGAGTAACTCTGCAATGGCGTATACACGAAGAAATTTTTCATTTAATGAAGTGCACCTATTTTGTGAATATCAGTGCTCGGTGACAAAATGTTATAAGGGGGCGCACACATACAGTCGTAAAGACATACATGAACACCCAGACGCAAAAAGAGAGAGGTGTACCCATGAGGCTATTTTTCCTTCAGGAGTAAGTTACACTAATTACGGAACCATATCATCACTACTGATGAGGTGATAAAGGTATTTTACTTGACGATTACGGGTTTAACGGGTTGTGATCTTAAACTGATAAGCTTAGTGGTGATCACGTATGATCTCTTCTGGACGAAGTGTTGGACAACGATCAGACAGCTAAGAAGATTCGTGATGAGTTTCGTGGTGAGAACACTAAATTCTGGTTTCACGTGTCCTGGAAATATTACGTACCGTTCCCGTAACTACATCGTTTAGTTTTTACAGCTAACAGGGTTAGTTATCAATAACGTTGCAAAATTGTCAAAATTATAAACCCCGTAGAGCTACAAACACCTAATGCAAGAGGGCGGGAAAAAGTCCTGAAAGGAACAATGTCTCTAGTTTATTGGCAGTTTTTTTTCGCACTTTTAGAACCAAACCCTTGAAAAAACATACCATGTATGGCGTGTTTGGTTGTTTCCTTAACAAGTTTTGTATCACAAGCGTTTTATACTTGTGTTAATATAAACGTACCTATTTTTGGTTAAACTTAACTTTTACTCATACATTATCTATAAATTATAATATTATAACTAATACGAATAAAAACAAAGAGAGAGAGAGAGAGAGGGAGAACAGATGTGTTATGTGTTGGTAATGCCTAGTAAGAAATAGTCTTTGTGCGAAACGTTGTTACAGAGAGTGCGCACGAATGCGCTCCGTTGGATCTCTGGGGTTATTTTCCACGCTTCGTTCGTAAGAGGCGGAGTAATATCCTGGGAGTAGAACTTTAGCAGGGGTTAAGTAAAGTTCGAAGTAGCCGTAAATGAAGTACGCCATATAAAGATTTTGCAAAATATTTTCAGTCAGCCGATGTCAGGTTTCTTTGGTTACAGTTTCGTCGAAACATGCGGTTTCTGGTAGACTATCTAATAACTTTTCCTTTGTATATATATATATATATATATATATATATATATATATATATATATATATATATATATATAAAACTAAGGAACAGTGAACCATACGGTGAAGTGTAAAATACATCTCTGGCAATAAAGTTTTGATTACATTAGTACCACCAAATGCTCAATGCGCTACCCTCTACAATGGGCTTTGGATCACTTGGGAGCCAACTCGGTGCTTGGTTGAGTCATTCCAGAGTCCCATACGTAAGCGAGCATTGTTGTTCACTGCTAAGAGAGGATTGTGATGTTTCACTTGGTTTCCGCTAGGTGCCACTCAGGTGCGTAGACGCTGATTGGCCAGCGGACGAGCTCCCTTCAGGATATGTCAGGATGACGACCCCACACAGGACGACTTTTTAGTTACCCAGTTTAACAATTGAAAGTTTGTGATGAATGCACAGCGTGATTTCCAGCGATAGTATGGCACTGCACTTCATACTGCTGAAAACATTTTAGGTCAGCACGAGAAGTTACTACCAAACATGGTTGGTTTGTAATGTAGGAATAACATTTCTCCGATAAAGACAACACACCACGACACGATAAAAACCGCAATAAACGCACAACATTTATATTTTCAATTTGACTGTTAGAATTTACAGCCCGACAGTTTACTGACGCGACACGAAGAGTAGAAATTTTTGGAGCCATTTAGAAGGCACTCATTAAATACACTAGTTTCAAAGGTGGTGGGCAGACGGGGAATTTGGAATACATGAGATTACCAAGTGTTATCGCTAATGCATAAGAAGGTAAAATTATTACTTTTAAGGGTTACATACAGTAATTATCAACATTATTTTTTTATTTTAAGCTACGTATGTGCCATTGTAGGGGAAGCTTACCATACAATTTCATTTTGCAAGTTTGTACACTCTGTGTGTCGTGCCGCGTGACACAATGAAAATATAAATAATTTTTAATCTAAAATCACTGGCCGGATGACAGAAATGGTCGGGCTTACGTCAGATCTATCGCGTATTTCATTGACTGTTTAGTTCTGCATATCGTGTCGGGGCTGCCGTGTCGTACTTGTCGGGTCTATGTGACTCCGGTATAAGGGGAAATCAACAGATTGTCTCCGTGTTCTCGACGAAACCATCGGGTGCATCCGGCGAAGTTTTTTTTAAGAAGTCCACAAAAAGTCTACTCGTCGTACCAGCCGCCACAACGTACAGCATAAGGGGATCACAGTAACCACGTGCCGTAATCGAGCATGAGAGGGACTCCCCTAAAGTAAACCCGTTCTGCGCCGTTTCCCGAGTAAATGTCTATGGTTCATAAATTTTTTCCTTGTAATGCTGTCGCGGGAATCTCATACCTGGAAATGTTGCAGAACTGGCTATTCCCGCAACTGCAGGCATGTCCCGCCGATTTAATTTTCCTGTGGGACGGTGCATCGGTGCACTGGCGCTTCCAAGTTCAAACATTCCTTAAACATTGAGATTATGCACCGATGAATGGCCGTCAGGGATTTGGCGCTACACCACTGGCCATCAAGGTTCTCCCGAGCCGAGCGGCTCGCCTGTGTGTACGATGTCCCGAGCGAGACCAACTGCTCGCGGACCACTCGCGCCGAACCGACGAGAGTAAGTTTTTTTTCGACGAACACAAAGGGATTCGCAGTGGCAGTGTGAACGCGCTCGCAGCAGGTTCGTGTGTTTGGCAGTGCTCGCGAACCTGTACTCGGCATCATCAGTATGTCACGATGTCGCAGTGGTCTTGTGAGCAGGCACTTAAGCTCATTGAGGTGTAAAGATCAAAAACGTATTTATGGGACCAAAAACATAGCGAACATTAAAAAAAAAATATTTAAGAAGATGCTTGGAGAGAGATTGGAAGTGTGATGGGAAGATCTGCAGAAGAATGCAAAAATAAAATAGTTAACCTCCTCGCATCATTTCGGAGGGAGAGAATGAAAGCAACCAACAGTAAAAGAGCAGGAAAATGTACGTAATTTAATTGATACTTACTCAACGGAAGGTTGTGGGTAACGAAATGTTTTTGTCTGTACGTAACATAAGTACAAATGTCCCTTCTTTGCTGGCATGGAATTAAAGATTACAATTAATTTTTCCAGGAACCTCCGACATAAATACCACCAGATGGCATGCCTTCCAAGGTCTACAATCTTTGGAAGGAAGGGATTAACCAAGGAAGCGAATCAGCACTTTGAGTAAACAAAATGATGGTACAATTGAAATGAGCAGTAAATCATTCCACACATGGCATCATGCTAGTACGTACACTTTTATATCAATATAAAATTACATACAACGTTACACATCATAACACATTACACATCGAAAAAGTCTAGCTAAGGTTATACTGAATGACAGGGCTGAGAATTTTAAAACCTTTTCTGTTGTACAGAATTTTCGCTGTTATGTTTGTTTTTTGAACATAACAAGGAAGATTCATGAGAAGATGGCTGAGAGCTAGGCTTGCAGTCAGACGTTAGTGTGTCTGCCTCATTAGAATTTTAGTAGTTTTGCATACTAACGAGTCCGGAATGGTAACTCCAGGCTAGAGAATGAAGAAACAAGACGTGCGCGATATATAGAAGAGAAGAGGCCTGAGGCGGACGACTCCGTGTGTAAATTAGCTTAATGAGTATTCCGCGATTGAACGTACGTTAGTGTGCTATAAACTATAGCAAGCAACGTGAGTTAGTTCGAATGCTTATGCGTAGGGAAGATTCCGTAAAAGAGGAATGGAGCCAGACAGTTTCCCATTCCAACGAGAGGGATATTGTCTTCGCCATAAGCCAAATGTAATGCTACCATATCCAATTTACACTATATAGTCGACGACACTAATCAACTACAGCTAAGTCTTACTTCAATTATTGCGAATCGAACGACAGCCATAGAAGTGTTTATAGCAATTTCATTTCAGCAATAATATTTGTACTGCAGTTTTAAGAAGTTCAAGTTATATCCTCCAGAAGTGATGTAAGTACTCAGTAACACCAACTTCGTAGTTCGAAGTGATGCAGTAGTTGTGCCGACTAAGTTGGTATGCGTGGAAAGGGCCAAAAAAATTAGCGACCACTCAATAACATTGGTGTTGCCACTCTAGTATACACCTTATTTACTCAATAGCTTGAAAGTAATTTCTTGGTAGATAAAATACTCTGTTCAGTAGCACCTCAAAATCTGTAGGTGACACACTCGTAAAATTTTTGTAGAGACCACTCGTACACAGTGTCTTTAAATCCAACATCAGTTCTCGACAAGGACGTTTTTTGTACAACTCCGTCCGCCACCAACGACGGGGTTTTTCTTCTTCATGTACTGTAAACTAACCATTATTACGGCCGTGCCACTAATCACCAATAATGCTACATTTTCTTCGCGAGAAGACATGACTGCCGCCGCTGAAACTAGGCTCTCATCCGTTCGTCGTTGGCTCGGCACTTCACTGGATCGTGGGAGGTTCGTTGAAACAAATGTTACCATGAACACGTTGCAATCGGCTCACGAGCGGTTCGCGAACCGTTCGGCTCGCCAGTCTGTACGAAATTTAAAATTTTTACTGTGGGCGGCTTGTGAAGGATTCACTTTATGTACCACCCCTTTCTACAACAATGGAGGAACTTCAAAACCGCATTACAATAGCCCTGACTTCAACAGTAACACCAGACGTGCTCGGTAATGTGTGGAATGGGTTTGACTGTCGCGTAGATATATTCCGTGCGTCTGCAAAAAAGAAGGGGAATGAGACATATTGAGCATTTGTTATAATCGTGACTTTATTCACAGGCATGTATTTCACTCTTTACCACATCCTGCTCTGTTCATTTGTTTAAAAGATAGAGCCTTTTCAAATAGATATAGCCTTTTCAAATAGGATGAATTTTTTTGAAACACCTGTACACATATATGTAGTTTTTCATAGGCTGTAACAACCATGATATCAGTACAGGTAAAATAACTTTATCTGCAGTTATACTGTAAACGCGTTTTGATATTCACAAATCGAACACTTTTGAATTAATGCATGTCTAATACGAAAAAAAAAGTTATGCGAAAATATCTGGATTTCATATTTTAGTAAGTTTTCAGATTTTGCTAGATTACAATTATTCATTTTTCATCCAGCGCATGTGACGAACAATTCTTAAGGTACGAAGTCCATTCGTTGTATACGCTGAGTTCCGTGTCTAACAAATTATCTATATACATTATCAGGTTTTTAAACCTCCGCTGTTTTATAATTGTTTTCATTCTGATACAGACTTATGTCGTTTCGTTCCACATAAATCATGTGGTTTGTTTCAACTCTGTTGCATATTGAAACCATTATTGTCGAGAAACATATGCAAGGTAGAATGAGAGAAATTTGGCAGTATTTTATCAACGCTTATTTTAGAAATATTACATACAATTTAATTCTTTTCGAGGGGGAGGGGGTTGAAAAATACCAGGAAACATAAGTGCATGAACAATGTGCTGTAAACCTCTCTTTAAAGTAATATTTCGTGTACTATAAATTTTTTTCTTTCATTTTCGATTTTCTTTTGCAAGCAATGTTGAAGTACCCTTTCTTATCTGCTGGATGACGCCCAAAATATTATGGCCTGCCCTTTGGTGGAGGAAGGTATTGGGGTCTGAAGGTTGAAGGTTTTTCTACGAAGTGAAAGCTGTTTCCTAAGCATTTACAATTGCCATATTGGGGTTTCGTTGTGTTGCCTTGCACAAAAAATCTCTAGATACTACAGACGATGTTAAAACCTAGTCGCGGGCGACGCTTTTCAAAACGAATCCCACTTATTCCTTCATGCGAGAGCCGAGGCTCAAGGAAATAAGAATTACCGTGCATTGTGATGTTAGATCCTGACAAGTTTCCACAAGATTTACTCCCCAAAGATGATATGATCACATTTATAAAATGGAAGTTCAAAGCCTCACTATTTGTTATGTAAAAACTATAGCTCCTACTTACAGACTTATTGCTAGTAGTGCCTTTCTGAAGTGACTGTTTGCGAGTGTATCTTATACTGTAGGTAAAGCATTACAAGGTGTCAGAAAACTATGAACTATTAGGTTTTAAATTAGTTTGTTATATTTTCCTTGAAAATTGCATATCTTTGTACGGCTAAAGGAAAACATACAAAAGTGAAAAATATTACTCGTAAAGAAAACAACAAAAATATATTCTAAATAATTTATAAAACAAACTTTAATAATATTATAAAGCAAGCGTAATAATAAAATTTTAAAATATTTAACCTTAGTAATATTTTTTAAGCAGCAATATAAAATGCCTACATGTATATGAAATTATATAAAACTTCCCATAAATTTGTTGACAGGATTTACTTTCCATGCATATAAACTCAGGTTTATGCAGATAGCATTGCATAAGGATGATCGAGCTATAAAGATTTGCTTGGTATGCTACGGGGTTCATGGATTGCGAGAACGAGTTACAGAACAATAAATGTCTCGTTCGAAGTGTGGAAAATGGGATGCAGTCAGATGATAATTAGTAGGGGGAAAAAAACGATTGCATTTTGGCATGTCAAAGGCATTGTATGAATGAAGTGGTAGAATAATCAAGGTTGTCGAAGCGTACACCTACAACAGCAGTTACAACATGGCAAAAATCATAGTCTACCATAAATTAATGTCTTAATTATGACAGAAAAATGACAGTCACGGGCATTGCCTGCCTGCACGTTTCGTGACTTCTGAAAGTAAATCTATTTTCATCCAGGCACAACCGAAGGACCTTAAAACAATTTATTTTTAATTCGCTGCAAGGAAGTGCATGCCGTGAACGCGTAAAGTAAGCAAGAGAGACTTGCCCACGCCTGCTTACAAATTTTAAAGGTTCAGTGGGCGAAGATAAGAAAACTTTAGATTAATCATGACTATAACCGTGTCGCATATAGAAGACTCTAGTTCCCCCCGATATAGGAGTAATGCTAAGTTACCTGTTCGTAGTAAATCTGGGCTGCGTGTAAGGTGTAGTTCAAGCAGGATGTGGCTGTTTGGTCTTTTGCGGAGTGTTTATCATGCTCAAATAGTTAGTTTGGTAGAGGTGACAGGAAAGCACAGCAGGCAAACAGTTGGCGAACAACATGGTTGTGACATTTTGCTCATCATGCTATGAAATATAACATTCCCATCCATATATTCCCATGTGACAATGTGGCCCATCAATAAGATAAATATTTTTGAGCAAACGCTCATTTGGAAAGCCCCGCCAAATTCCCCCATTAAAAACCTCTTGAATATCTATGGGACTACCTGGAAAAACGAGTCAAAAGCCATTGAAGACATAGGCGTGTACGCAATCTGGACGAACTGCGCAGGTTTTTTTTTATTGCAAGTGTGGCCAAACACTGATATCGCCTACATCCAAACACTTATCCAGTTAATGAGAGATCTAAACGTAGATATTAATTGTACTCGTAGAGGTGTAACACGCCACAAGGTAAGTTCCTGTCAGGTATGACTGAGTGCTTGTTTGTCCGGTGAATTTGTGTTCAAAACTCGAAATAGTAATATTTACAAGGAGTAAATAACTGTACGAAAAAAAAAAAAAAAAAATTACTATGACAAAAGTTGTTGCAAACAATATGTACAGTGATATTTCACAAATATAATGTTTTCCAGGAATCTACCGGATTGGGAAGTAGGTCATTATGAAGTTATAACTACACTGCCTTTGGCTTTACTGAAAAAGTAAAACACACAATTTAACGCGTCCTCATTACTGACGGCTTCAGTAAAACTCATAAATTGCCAAACTGCCAACACGTAGAAGCACACTCCATGCATTATGTTGGGCAAAGTAAAAACAGTCTACCTCATTGACGATTCTTATAATCCAGATATCTGTGTGCAATATTATACATTTGTTCACGCATTGATTTTATCGACTTTAAACATTGATATAATTAAGTGGTTTAATTTCCATCATACATTGAACATCCACTGGCATGAAGCACGTTCTCTTGAGTTCGTAGTAGCCCTCCATGCGTTAGTTCATAACAAATATGAGAATAATTGTAAGAAAAATTCCAGAAATGGAATTTGTCAGTTAATTTTTGGCAGTTTTGTTTGTGGAAAAGTTGATATATTTCCTAGATTACTATTTGAGTGGTAAAATATTAAATGAAAGTTTTTTTATTTAAATATATTTGAAATGATCACTGATTTAACTACGTTACAATAATATTTGTTTAATATTTATAAACAATGAAGCAGTAAGTAGACAATTTTTTTTTTCTATTTCTAGTGTAAACCGTTTAAAATGTGCATTAGAAAAATAATTAATATCAACTTAACCTTAATACAAAAAGTGTGAAAACGACCACAGACACATTTAAAAGTAGAATTATATACAGCATTTTCGTTTATATCTCATAGCTTACCCTAAACTACAGAAGAGTCGCGGGCAGGAGATGGAGCAAAGATAACTTCAGTGCTGGGCCGCATGTGTCTAGGCAAGCATGAAACTAACTAGAGGGCGCGTACTTGGAGAATTTACTGGCATTGGGTAAATATATGGCCATAGTTGGCGCCATGTTTACTTCTCATAATAACTAGCTTATACTGTGTTCCTCTTCTCATTATTGTAGCAAATTGGTCATATATAACAAAGAAACTGTGACGTACACAAGCAAATCATTACAATTGTGAAGATATAACTAAAAATTACATTGAACACTCATTATATATAAAGAGGAAAAACTGAAAAACCGTTGTATTAACTGGAATCTTCAATAATTTAAGAGATTGCAGTTTTCCCCGCAAAGTGTGCTTCGCTATGACGATAAATAAGTCGCAGGGGTAAATTCTCAAATTCGCAGTTCACTTAAAACAGGGCTGGAAAAACAGCCAGTATTGTAAAAAGCCCAACATACATGTTGACTCAGCCCATTAAAAATAACAAAGTCCAATTTTATACCATCATATTTTTGTACTTGCATTTCGTTCCACTTTCTATTTTTAATTCGGCCTATGTATTGTTTTCAAGGTGAATTTGTAATTTAAAAACATATTGTAACGAAAAACGAATTCGACGCGGTCAAAGTTGCGGGACTACGCTAGTCTAATATATTAGTAGGCGAATTGTCCGTACATAAAATAATATTTATTCTTGGCCCGAGGGGAAGGGGGTAGGAACGGTTTTTCTTTATGAAGGTCACTGCAGGGGCAGGTCGTCCACAATGCTCACAACCCTTTCTTCTCCGCCCCTAGCCACCTTTCCAACAGATGGTTCGGTATTCCTGTAGAAAAGTTTAGCTCGTTACCATTCGTTGTTTTTTAGAGAACTGTTGTGGTGTTGTTGATGACATTAGTTTCTTTCATTAATACGTATTTGAACTATACACCTCTACAGAAAAAAGACTTAACTATTTCTACTATTAATTGGAACTGAACTTTTTTATTTATTCATATTTTAATTTTAAATATGTGCTTCAAAATATAATCTTTTTCAATACTTATTCTCCATCAAACGTTGAAATTCATAAAGTGGAAATTGATCCAGTTTGCTGAATGTCAATGAGAACCAATATGAACCATGCCACTGGAATAATTAAAAATCAGCTGATTATTATGATTACGGAACATAACTGACTTAAAAGTTGTTTTCAGTTAAATACAGAGCTATCCAGTGCCTGGGGGGGGGGGGGGGGTCATTAGTTCTCAATCCAATCTTCCTTCTACCACAACCGGGGACATATTAAAAATATATGTTTTGCGAGTAGCATGTTACGATCTGAAATCACTACCGCAGTTTTATAGTTAACTTTCGCAGCAATTGTACTTGTTGTGTACGGCTCTTCTGCGAGTATGAGTTCACTGAAGGAAGAATATTAGTTAATTACTTTTAAATATTTCTATTGTTCGTGCTGGGACGCCACTAACCAGTTACAATTAATATTTGGCTTACTCCATTTAACGTTAATTCTACTACAGTTTGGGAACATTAATGATAAAAGTTTGGCAAAAAGAACATTTTCTCCACTCGATAAGCGCTAGTGTTGGCAAGCTTCCAGATTATGTCTATTTTCTACGTTAAAAAACAGGATAATTACTATAACCATAAATGAACTATTAAAAATTTTCGTAACTAGGTAAAACACGTGGCTTCAAGTTTAAATTATAAATAGTACATTTACAACACTGCGCACCTAGCAACAGGAATTTTTTGTTCTCAACCTGAGTAGAATTAAACTTACTCCAGTTCAGTTGGTACTTTTTCTTTAGTGACGTTTACCTTACAGGTGCAGAAAGTGCCTCTTTTCTACGTTAGCGAGCTGCTGCATCGTCTCACCGCAGATTTCTGTAAACACCACTTGTTTATCGACAATATCAGTAAATTTGCGTAGGCCTAATGTGTATAATTCTGACGTGTAATTATATATAACATTTAGGCCTATCTTTTAATATTTTTTGCATCCTTGACCGTAAAAATTATTTTTTGATTTTACTCTGTGGAAATTCGCACCACATGTCTCATTACGGGAATTTTTTTGGAACTATTTTGCATGGCCGTTGTAGGCGACTCAACACAAAAGAGCACGTTTTATCTTCGTGTTTTGTATAAGGACGTTATATCATGTTCACTATAGAGTACTATATTTTTCGACTTAATGTATTTTCAAACACAAGGAAAAGAGAGAAAGCACTAAAATCGACTCCACGTACGCAAGGCAAGAAAAAAGTGATTCGTTTTATAGGCACAAGGTCTATACACTAGTAGCTCAACTATATTACGTTAATTTTTATTTATTATAGAATTTCTGTGCATAACCGAATGACGTGAAACTGAAACATTGACTTTAAACTTTGTGTAAATATCATATTATGCTCAAACGGCAGGTATCAACTGATTACATTGTGAAAATTGTTTTCATAAATAAAGCGACTTGGGGGAGAGGGTTAGTGTGAGTGCGTTAAGAGATTTGGGCATCTCTTAACAGCCAGGTCTTGAGACCCGATTAGTGTGTTTTAGATGAGCATAGAGCAGTGCCGAAATAGAGGTGAAGAAAACGGGAGATCCCCGAATAAACCCGCCGACCAGCGGCATCGTCCGGCACGATTCCCAAATGTGAAATCCGGGAATGATACGGCCAGGGACTGAACTCGGTTCGCCTTGGTGGTAGGCGAGCAGTAAAACTTACTACTCCTACACCGCGGCCTCGAGATGGTTATAAGTTACTTTCCCGTATGGAGGGGGTTGGAAAATTTCCCAAATTCTGGAGATACAATGAATATTCTCGTGCCTGCAACCTACGCATTTTCGTAGAATTCCAAAGATTCCTGCAGTCAAAGCATCGCATTTTGTTTACGTGCCGCATTGTTTCCTTAAAAGCGCAACACTTGCGTAAAGATTGATTTATATATTTTATGTTGTTACAAAGATCCAGTAACAGCTAACAACACCACGTTATTCGAAGCTTCCACAGGCTGTACCTACCCTGAAAGCATAACATTAATTTTTATACTATCAGTTATCAAATAGTGTCAGTAGATGTTGCTGATTTAAAAGTGATCCGCCCAGACAAGATGCCATGTTTGATTTCTGTAGAATATAAATACATAATCATTTCCTAATGTTTCAGTTCGTAGGTCTTTGAACTCTTTCTATCTGACTTGAAAATATATGCAAAACATACAACACTTTTTATTGCAACGTCTCACAGCAGACCATCTCCGTGGTATAGTCTGTAGCATTTGTTCCCCGCACCAAAGTGTTCGGGTTAGATACGCGGCACAGACTTTTTGATATGTCTGTCTCAGATTCTTGCTGCTCAGTTAGTATCGCAGCAACAACCTCCTTCGAGAGTCAAGAGAATTGATTTTCAAACTGTGGTTCGTGAACTATTGGTTTTCCCTGGCCACGTCCTATGTATAAATTAATGGTACAGTTTTTTTTATTATCCGTAAAATACTGTGCTAAATAATTATACCTGTTATTCAGGGTTAATGTAATAATTTAAGCTGTTTTCTTTTAATTTATTATTGACATTGAATGGGTTGTTAAATCGTTAGTTGTATACTTTAGTACGTAAATGGAAGACTTGCCGAGGTATATATGTGGTCTGTATTGAGTACACAGTCTACAGCTAGTGGTCCATGGTGTAGTTTGAGAACCACGTATTACCATCATTATCATCATATTGTTCAACGCTGAGAAACATGCCGAAATATTTTGACAATTATTTTTCAATACTATTGTATAGGATTTCAATAAGTAAACAAGATTGCAGAGAAGTAAGGGCAGCGTTACACGTGCTTGCAGTTCCTCCGGACATCGTGGACGAGGAGACGAGCTCCGACATCACGGTGCAGGAGGGCGACAACGCCACGATGACGTGTCGCGCCGTGGGCCATCCAGCTCCCCGGATCCTCTGGAAGCGCGAGGGCGGCGAGGAGCTGGTCTTCCGGCTCGGACCCAGGAACGTAACTAAAGGTACAGTTCGTAAAACACCTGCCTTCGCTGTCGCCTTTCAACAGCGCTCATGCTCTGCGCGTGTTTCTATGACATACCGTACAAATTGAGAACTATTAACAAGGCTATATAAATAAAGTGTGGCTTTTTATAAAGTGCAACGAAGTTCAATGAATAATTCATTAAAAAATACACTAAAATATTTTTGAGGAATTTTATCTTTCCAACTTTGGTGGTGAAGGTTTGAAATTTTTTAGCGAGCACTAGGTTGTTTATTTATAATTTAAAATTGTATTTGTAATCAGTAGCATAAACAAGTGCTCGTTTTGTAATAATCAAGAAAGTGCTTTTCTATTATTGCTAGAGATATGTGTTCATGTACCTACAAATCAATAAGGCGAAATTCACGAAAGGTTTTTAATAAATACAAATTATTTTCCCTAAGTAGGAATTTAAATTTATATACATAGTGAAAAGGGGTAAAATTCGATAATATATGAAAATGATGTGTGGTAATGAAAAACACAATAACAAAATATGAATCAATGACTCCCAATGATGGATGTTTTCAGTAATTACCGTATCAGTGTAATTATATGCTTGGACAACAGAACAATTATACATAACAATACACTTTTTAGTATTTCATGTCAAACACAAAATAAAATAAGACTCTGGTTAAAGTTGCAGAACACATGAATAATAACATTCAAACATTCAACAAATATGATTATTTAAGTGGGCTTTACTCATACTTCTGTAAAATCAAACATAACACGAACACTGCAATTATCATTTCTTTGATAAATAAATTATTAGACTGTGCTAGAACATTGAAAAGTGACAGCTGTCAGATGTATTTTTATATATGAATTTGGCCATCTATGGACAGCAATGAATTCAAGACTTCTGGTTCGTCTTCTTCCTTCTCAGAACTTCCTCATTTTCCCTCCAACTGCTCGTCTCTGTTCTTCAGTCCAATCTCTCTTGGGTCTTGGTTTCGGTCGGTTCTCCGGAAGTCTTGCGTTGTCGATCAGTCGCCTGATGTTCTCTCTGTTGTTGAACAATTCTTCTGTTATCACAACTGTTTCTGCATCTTCCCTGGTCTCTACCATCCATCCTGTTTTGCATTTCAATTTTGTGATGTAATTGAATATTTTCTTGGTGAGTCTATTCTCATTCATTCTTTTTAGGTGTCCATAAAATTTCAGTCTACTTTTACTCATTGTGTCTGTAATTTTTTCGGTATTTCTGTATAGGTTTTCATTTTCTCTCTTGATACAGGTGTTGTCTGCGTTTTTGAGTGGACCCAACATTTTTCTCATGATTTTCTTCTCTCTTACTTCCAGTTCTCGCAGTTCTCCTTTCTTGTTCATCGTCAGGCATTCTGATCCATATGTTGCTTCTGGTTTGATGACAGTATTAAAGTATCTAATTTTGGCTTGGATGGATATTGCTTTCTTATTGTAGTGGTTTTGTGTTATTCTGTATGTCAATTACAATTTTCTGACCTTTTCTTTGTTTGTTGTGTTGTCCAGTCCATTTGATTGGATCCGTTCTCCTAGATATTTAAATTTATCAACCCTCTTTATTTGGCCATGTTCTGTGTTCATATATATTTATTTCCCTGTTGTGCCTGTGTTCTATATATTCTGTCGTTTCGTAGGAGATTTACAAGTCCTATTTTTTTATATTTTTGCTGTTTCGTATGTTTCCACCATGGTATGTGCATCTGTTCTGTTTTGTGTTATTAATGCTACGTCGTCGACAAAGGATAGACATTTCACCTCAAATCTTCCTTTTCCTTGTCCTGTACTTACTCCTTTAACTCTTTTTTCTTCCAAGATCGTTTCCCATGTCTTCATGATTTTTTCTACTACAAGGTTGAAGAGAATTGGTGAAAGTCCGTCCCTTGTCGAACTCCTGTTTTGATTTTGACTGCTTCGGAGATTTTCTCTAATAATTTCTTTTTCGGTGTAGTATCTGCGAGTGTCTGTTCTATTAGTCTTCCTGTATTTTGGTATATCCCTAACTCTTTTAATGTTAGGAATACTGTTTTTCTGTCTATTGAGTAATATGCTTTCTTAAAGTCAACGAAGGTGTCTACAGTGTTCTTATTCTGGAGTGTTCTGGCCCTGATTATCGTTTTAATGTATGTTCTGAGACACTTTGCACAAGAGTGGCCTAAGTCACATTTCGTATAAGATTGACCTAAGTGCAAAATTACGATATGCAAATTATATTAAGTGTTCGATTAATTTAATAATTAATTATCTTAATTAGCGAATTAGTTTAATTGATTAATTGAATTACTCGATCTATTAAAGAATATTTTGATTTAATTTTTTTAAATTTTATGTAATTTTTTATATCAAAGAATATTTATTAGCTTATTCACATCATAGAGGTCATATTGGTGGAGTAGGTTAGGTGTGGACTGTGTGAGGTCCTTAGGTCGATGACCGGAGGAGCGGGTTGTAATTGTTTATATAGGTGTTGATTTTTGTGTAATAGTAACATTTTATTTTATTTTTTACTTCTCTGGTTTGTGGATGAAGCAAACTCACGTGTGTGTTCTGGGACACCCCATAAGAATGACATGTGGGAAGAGTAGGAGCCAGTGGTGGGTTCCTGGACCACTTAGATATTGTAATATTAAGAGCGGAACGTTAGAATTAAACCAAAGTAATAGAATATAACAAATACTATTAATGTTCAAATTATAGTGAAACTTTGCATTAAGTTGCTTAGCATGTTAATTAAATTAGTCTCTTGTGTTTCAAAATCACTAAAATGCTCCGGGTTAGCTTATAGTCAGTAGTCCAGGGAAAACTCCTTACACTCGTACCACTGGGATATGCTGGTGATTAATTAGGGAAAATATCATCTAAATATTCAATTAATGAAATCTTTGTAAAGTTGATAAAAGTTCATAGCATTGCTCCAAATTAATGTAAAATTCTTAAAGAGTTTCAGATAAATAGTTTTCTGGTGTCAAATTAAATAAATTCAATGAAATAAAGTTGGTCGGTAGGCAAGTTTCGACAAATAAATGACAGCAGAATTTACTAACATTAACGCATGCCTTACTTGGAGATGATCATAATGGTGGAGATGGCAGCTGGACTATGATGAACTGGCAGTGGTGATATCCTCATTTAATTAGGATACCATTTCCCAACTCTGTGTGCTCCAGGTGTAAAATGTCGTATTGCACCTCTGCAACACCCGATCAGGCCTCCTGCAGATCCTGGGGCGATGTTAGTTGACGTCTTCGACCCACAATCGATGCGAGGAACATCATTCTCAGGCTTCATTCGATCGACTCCCCTTCTCAAACGTTATCTTTCCTTCATGCCAAAATATTACTTTTTAACAGAACTCTGTAATGCATTGTTCGTAAGTTCCAGTTCCAAACAAACGCCATCCCTAAGAGAAACGTGTATCCCTTGCATGAATGTCATAGACGTTTTCTTTATCCCACTTCTGCACTAACTTGAGTACTGTTTATGAAAAACTGTTCATTTCACTTTCCATTGAACTAAGTTAATATGAACGTATATATAACATATGCAAATATTCCTATTGAGAATTGTTAATCAGCAACATACGTAATTTAAAAGATATTTTTGTATGAAAATCAAGCAAAGGAAATTTTAGATAAATATTGGGTAACCTCTGGTAAGGCATTTCCTTACAATAAGTGAATAAGATTTTTATTGTACAAAATAGTGGATTAATTTTTATTGTTTGTTGTTCCCCTTGATTTACATATTAAAAATATATTTTCATAATTTTGTAATGATTTAATATAAAGAACATTTAGATTCAATCCAGAAGAGTCACTAACATGACAGCTTTGACCTGTTCTTATATATATATAATTATATATATATATATATATATATATATATATATATATATATATATATATATATATATATATATATATATTCAGAGATTTTATTTAATTTTGTATATGATAAATTAATTATTTTATTTTTCTTTTACGAAAATCACATGCCGCTAATTAAAATACATTTAAAATAAACACCATTCTTGGAAAGTAGCTACAATTTGTTTGGAGCCTCTCCCACCATTTACCTCGTTTCAAAATAAATCTCGGAACAGGACATATGTGATAGTTAATAGAAAGAACGGTTACAGGAAAATGAACTGCTTCAAGAGCAGCATGGTTAGAAATGGAGTGCTAATTAGACTTTCATCATTGACCATATTTTGTAGTGTCACTTGTGTAGGTGAGAGTTTTTTCAACTCAGGGTTGCAGTAATCTGTCTCACAAGATAGGTTTTATTCTAAAACTATACACGGTAAGTTGAGATGGACGGACATTTCTCTAAGCACCTTAATTCTGATGTTGAGATATTAAACTTTAAACATAGCATTAATGGCATTAATTTGCTGAATAATGGAGTGATTTTAATATGTTACGAATTTTAATTACTGACAAGAAAGATTAATTTATGAACCTCATTGTAATTGTGAAAGTAATAATACAGTAAAAGTTTTAATATTTTGTGGCACTGCACTCTCTTTAATTATTTATCTTCTTTCGATGAGAATTTTAACAATCGCAGCTAAACTGCGTAAAGTTCATGCTTAGCAAGCTGAAGCTTAAGTTTGACAATTCTATATTAATATGATGCAACCACATGTTGTGCAAAGTGTTATTATCACTAATTACATATTTATGGTTTCGTTATAACACTGTAGCAATTCTTTTGGTATTATTTTTAAACCTTGTTTTCCGAAATATTATTGGCACTGACAAGAGTTATCTCAATCCACTCCTTGGATGTCCTACACAAAATGATTATGGAAGAGACAACATTATCGGTAGAAAAGCAAATATAAACTATGCGAATATTTCAAACCCCGCATAGACGATATAGTGGATGATTTAAAGCGTATTTTCAAATTACATTTTTAACATGTATTCGGCATTCGTCCTTGTTGTAAACATGTGTGGGGAGAGGGGGTATAGATATACAATCTGGAATTTTTTAAATATATAATGTGTAAAGTTACCCAGTTCTTTCTCGGTGTGCTGAAAAAGATTCGTTAAGTGGATAAACTCGTACATTTTTGTCGTCTTATATAGCCTTTTTGGCGATAAACCAGTCCCGTATTGTTTCTGATGCATTATGTTGCACATGCTCATAATTTGGGGCACAGAAATAGTTCAGTGGCATTATAATGAAAACCACAAATCTTGAGAAAGTAAAATTTTACCAGCACTTTTCTTCTGAATAGAAGTGTGATATTAAGTAATTCCAAAGATAATGTGAAATTTTTCGTAATACTATAATTTTAAATATTTCTAGATTTGAAAATCAATCAAAAGGTCGCCAAAATCTTATTTAATGGTTCCCACAAAGTGAAGCGCTAAAATTTAGTATTCTGTGTGTGATATTTCCTTACACTGGGTTAGACATTTATTGAAATTGTTGCATAGATAATGCTTCAAAATGGAACAAGAAGTTACGGATATAACTAATCAGTTCAATTAATTACTAAATAAGTTCATAAAATCTGAGTCTGTAGGTAGGACTTGACTTCTCTTTGAAAGCAATAACTTTAGAAATGATATCAGAACCTTGTGCAATATTAGTAACACAATTACATGTACACGCACGCCTTACCCGGGACTTGAACCCAGAAAACCTCGTACAATTAGGTAGCGTGCAATGAACTGCATTATCGAGATTGGAATCGGAGAATAAACATCAATAAAAATTTTCGAATTATTGGGTATAACAACCTTATAGGCCTTTTATTAAGAGAGCCATTATTTCGAAAATAAGTGACTGAGCCACTTAAAACATATAAGTTTGTGTGTCCTACGTAACGCTACTTGTGTGAATGATTTGGTGGAAATCAGTTGTTTGGTCCCTGAGATATGCCATAAAAATTTTATTTTATTATATTATGCTATGTTGAAAAATTTACAACAAAATGACTATGTACGATGCTGCTAACATATTATGTCAACATACAAATTTAGGTAGAATTTGGCTAAATTGTTTCATATAAGTGGCAAACTTGGCCTGAATTATTTATGACTCCACCATTTTGATCATCGTTGTCTGACCCATTTAAATCATGAATGTTTACATGGACTTTTGTAGAATTTATGGTGTTCACAATTTGGTACAAATTAGCTGAAATTTCCCAGTGTATCATTTGGTGGTAATCGGTAGATTGGTTCTCGAGATATGGCATAAAACCTCCATAATTTTCATATACCGTTATTCACAAATTGAGGGAATAAGTAATGTAGAATCATATTCGATGGTTGTATAATGCCAACATATAAAGTTAAGTTAAAATAGATTGTTTAACTTCGTAGATATAGCACACAAAACAGAAATTATTTCATAGACGCCATTCTGAAAATAAGTGTGTCATACTAAAAAAAATTTTAATTTAAATATAACCTATTACAGAACATCATCTTCGCCTAATTTAGTATGAATGGGTTGCTTGTTTACCGCAATATGAAGTAAAAATTAATACGAAAGGGCAGAGAAATGAGGCTATCCGTACATACATGATGGTTGTAATAGCCACTGCTTGCATAAAAACTTAAGATTGATTTAGTTTCATTCATGAAATATACAGAGCTAAAATATTTATATAGTGCTTACTTAAAGCATACCAGTTTACGCCAACTACTGCTGTACTATTTGTTTGGCGAATTTGGTAGGAATCTGTAAATTGTTTCACGATATGTAAGATAAAAACTTAAACTATTCGAAATTCGCTATCTTACAAAATGGAGGGCAAAATATTCTCTGTGTAGATAGAATTGATAAAGCTGGAATTTAATAGATGGTTACGACAATATAGCATAGTAAGCTAAATATAATTGTATGGCTATCATTTTGAGAATAAGTGTTTGACATGCTTCAAACATATCACTTATCAGCTGCCTCAGTACTACTTGTTTGCCAAATGTGATAGGAATTGGTCAATTGTTTACCGAGATATGACATAACAACGTAATTTATCGCATGACATTGTCTCACAAAATAGCGGATAAAATATGATCCTTGTAGATACAGTTGATAGGTGCTATATCTACTGCCATCATGAAAAGTTGTGAGGGAATTTATTACACAATTTCGACGAGATTGCATTCTAAGCTTAAATGGCTATATGACTGCTATTTTGAAAATAAGTGTCTGGCGTGATATAAACACATCACTTAACGTCATCTTCATCAGTTCTACTTGTTTGCCAAATTTGGTAGGAATGGGTTGATTTTTTACCGAGGTATAAAATAATTTTATTTATTCGTATGGCGTTTTCTTCCAAAATGGCTGAGAAAAGTATTTTTGTACTGGTATATATTGTTCTTCTAATAGATAACTTAGGTACACAAAATTCGGTGGAAATAGTTTGTGATATGACAGATATACCAAATAAACCTAAAAAATTAGTTTGTCTGCTATTTTCAAAATAAGTACCTAATCAAGTTCAATTACGTACGTTTATTTGGCCTATTATAATATTACTTACCTGCAAAATTGGATGAGAATGGGTTCAATAGTTTTCGAGACATTATGTCAGATATTCATTTCTTAATTATGTGCTACTTGACAAAATTGCTGACTAAAAACAATTTCCACTTCGAAATTTAATCCCTACTTCAGGCTTTGCAGGCATACAAAATTTGGTTTAAAAAGGTTCAATAGTTCCCGGCATATGACAAATCTCCCCGAAATTTTAACATGTCAGCCATTTTCAAAGTAAGCGTCCGACGTGGTCGAAAACTAAGTCAAGTCTCCTTACTAAGTACTGTATGTGTACCTAGTATGATGAAATTCGGTACACAAATTCCAAAATTGAAAGGGTGGGACAAACACACACATACATACATAAATATATATAAACACACGTACAAAAAAAGTACGCGATCTCATGAGCCTTTCGTTCCTTCGGAAAGTAGGTTGATAAGTAACAAAAACCGAGAGTAGATAAAATTAGAAACACAAATCATAACAGTACAATAAAGAAAAAGTGTCGTGCTCTGTAAGATCAGTTTCCTGCCTGTGTGACTGTGTGTGTCTGTGCCCCCTCTTTAACTTTTGAACTCGCTGACCGAATTTCACGAAACTCTGTACACATGCCATGCTTAGAAAGGACACCTGACGTTTATAGCTATCGACGACGTCGGGCACTTACTTTTAAAATGGTGGTCATTTTACAATTTAGGGCGATATGCCATATCTCAGAAAACATTCAACCGATTTAAACCAAATTTTGTAATCTGGCAATCGTCAAGTAAGATTTAATTTTGAAATGGATATTGTTGTGGGTCCGCAATTTTATTAAAAAAGCACCTTATTGAGAAATGAAGATTTTACATTAGCCGTGTCCGAAACGGTTACAAGACCATTATTTAGGTTACTAAATTGACCACGTGACCAATTTTAGGCCGTAAATATTTGGGGATTTAGGGTTGAAATTTTCTGAGTTGAAGTAGCATACTAAATCCCCAAATAGGTCCGTAGAATTGTCTGCTGTTGTTTTTTTTTAAGTTTTATTTCCCGCGTTTTGGTGGAAACGTTGGTATTTACTGTTCTTGGAACGCTGCACAATGCATGCATGTGAAAAATGGAATATCAGGAAACAACATAAAGTTACATTTAAATAAAGTTCGTATGTTGTATTAAAATAGCTAAAATAAAGCTATCGGTTGTTACTTGATATGGAATGTTAATTGCAGGGAGACAATAAATAACGAGAAGAATAATATCGGCTGGAAAGAAATAAGATATCAGTTATTCATAAGATAACGGGGTTAGGTGAAATGCTTGCGAGAAAGTTATTGTATTTATTGATAGGGTGGCAAACAAGATATCGTTGAAAATTCACAAGCCCGTAGTTTCCACCGTTGTCACATGTAGCGCTGTTACAAGCCATTCGAAACCATCCCCCCTAAATCCTTAAACCGTAATTCACCAAATTTGTCATTTCGGACACGGCTATTATGTCTCGTAAACTATTACACCAATTCTCTCCCAGTTTAGTAGATAAGTAATGTTATGAAAGGCCAAGTAAACATAAGTAATTAAATTCATTAGGTATCTATTCTCAAAATGGTGGCCATAAAATGTTTAGGTTTATTTGGTATTTGGTATATCTGCCTTACCATTTAAATGATTTCAACCAAATTTTATATACTGAGAGCATATGTTACAATAATCATATATATCGACATATAAGCATCTTCGTCAGCCATTTTGCAAGATAGCACCAGACGACTAAGTCAAGTAATTAGGCCTATGTGATATCTCAGAAAAAAACTAACTGATCACTACCATATTCAGCAATCAAGCATAACATATTCAGCATGTCACTCTTATTTTCAGAATCACGGACATATAATCATTTTAGCTACTAGTGATATATCGTTGAAATTATTTAACCCATTCCAACCAACATATCTTTGTATGCTGGCGGTAGATATTGCAACTATCAACTGTATCTACAAGGATGATATTTTCTAAGACTTTTGTTGAGAGTGCCATGTGAATAAATTAAGTTTTTATGCCATATATCGGTAAAATATTGACAAATTCCTATCAAATGTGGCAAACAAGTAGTACCGCTGCAGATTATGTAAAATAGCATGTTTTAAGTACGTCAGACATTAATTGTCAAAATGGTGGACATTTAGTTATTTTTGTTGCAAGTGCTAAATGGTGGCCATACAACCATCTTTAGCTTACAATGCTATATTTTCTAAACAATGTATTAAATTCCAACTTTACTTTGTATGCTGGCAGTAGGTTTTACAGTGATCAATTACATCTGCACAGAGCATCATTTGTCCTCCATTTTGTAAGATATCAACGCTTGAATAAATAAATTTTTTATGTCATATCTCGAGAAACAGTTTACAGATTTCTACCAAATTCGGCAAACAATTAGTACTGCAGCAGGTGGTGTAAACTGGTATGCTTTAAGTAGACCAGGAACTTATTTTCAAAATGATGGCTGCATAAATGATTTGCTCAGTAAATTTTATCAACGTAACTATTGCCAACTTTACTTTATATGCTGGCAGTGCCTATTACCACCGCCAAATATGTATATGCAGAGCTTCATTTCTACAAAAATTTTTAATGAAGCCCCATCAAAGTAAAATGAAATTTTTTACTCATGTGTGGAAAAACAATCGACCCATTCTTACAAAATTTGGCGAAGCTGTTACAGTAAGGTTTGCCATATGAATACAAGGTATTTTTTTAAAGTATGAGATACTTATTTTAATAATTGCGACTATAAAGTAATTTTACTTTTGTGTGCTATATGTATGAAGCTATGAAATCTATTTTAATTTATGATGTTTTTATTCTACCAACATACAAACTTATGTGCTACTACAATACTTTTGTCCTCCATTTATGGTGATCGCCATATGAAAATTACGGAGGTTGTATGCCATATATCTTGGTCCAATCAACAGATTCCCATCCAATGTTACACTCGAACATTTCAACTAAAATTCTGCTTAATTGTGCACACCATAAGTGCTACAAAAGTGCATTTTAAGTTTTATGATCTAAATTGGTCAGACGATAATGTTCAAAATGGTCGCATCATAAATAATTTAGTGAAGTTTACCACGTATATTAACCCATTTAACAAAATTCAATCACGTTTTGTATTTCCAGTATACATTAGAAGCAACGTACATAAACTTTTTTGGCAATTTTGTACGATACCATTAAATAAGATATTACATTTTTATGCCATATTTCAGGGACCAAACAACCATTTCTACCAAATTTTTCACATATGTAGGTAGGCCATATAAAATTATATGTTTTAAGGGGCTCGGCCCCTTATTTTCAAAATAATGACCCACTAAATATTTCAGGTTAGTAAACCCTATCATTCGAAACATTAGACTGATTAAATCTGAAGTTAATTCTCTGTATCCGAACTCCATAACACAGTGCAATGCATGCCAGCTTATTTTACGAGTCTTCTTGCGTTCAAGTCCTCGGTAAGGCACATATGTATTTGTAATCGCCTCACTAGTGTGGCATATGTTTCTGGTTTCATTTCTAATGTCATTACTTCCAAAGAGAAGTCAAGCTCTACTTACCAACTCAGCTTTTAGGAAATTGTGTAAAAAAATTATTAATTGCACCCATGATAAGAAATTATTAGTTATATCAGTAACTTCTTGTTAGGTAAATGACTCAGCATTTTTACAAAGTAAATGTCTCCGCATATTTTCCATAGGCGACAAATCATGATACAGAGAGCCATGGAAGGCCGTTGAGAACCAGGAGGTCGTGGGAGTCCTGTATTGCTTGTGCTCTATGTGGACGGGCATTATTCCGTTGGCAAATTGTTTTTTGGAAAATTGTTTTGAATGGAAGGTCATAAGGCCAACTCCTGAACTTAACGCTTTATCAATAGCCTTTCCCTGATCACCACCAGGGAAGACCGAGAAACATAGGCGTCTGCTTCCCGCACCGTGATGCTACTAGTTCTGATGTTTCCACTTAACAACTTCCGGCCGTGCGCAGTGTACAGTGCCCCTCCATACTGAAGTACGCCTGTCATCCATGTCCAGGGAAAACTTGGATTCGTCTTCCAACGTTGAGGAACTGCCATTTCTCAGCTATTCATGCCATCCGAAAAGGAAAAAAGAAAACTGCAAATGAAATCGCTTCGTCAGGATGTCAATGGAAGATGGCCTAAGAGATATTCAGAATGGAAGTATTTTCGTGTGTAAGGTGCCTCACAATCATGCGGGTGGGAACAAGGTTATTTAATGTTGCTGCTACAAGTTTCTGGATGGTGAAAGATACATTCTTGATTAAGGTCGCGGCTGTCGGACTACGAAACGTGGTCTTCTTGTGATTGTTTTGGGAATCTTGGTGTCCTCCTGGTGCGCATTTGTTAGCTCATGAGTAGTTGTATAATGCGGGGGCTAGCGCAGTGCACTAAATCATCAAATATCAAACAATTTAAGCCAAATTTTAATGTTTTCAAGCAACTTTTTCGTGTTTTTTCATCGACAAACCAAACAATTTAATCCAAAAATAGAGTAATTTTATCGTTTTCAAGCAATTGTTTCATGTTTTTTCAACGAAAAATCGAGTAAAGTACCCCAAATTCGAATAAGTGGATCGTTTTCAAGCAACTATTTCAAGTTTCTAGAAACTCTATTTGACTCCAATTTTCTATTCTCAAAATTAGCAAATGTTAGCTAAAAATAAGTAAATTGAGCTAAAATCAAATTAAATATTATGTTATTATTCTTTACAGTTTATAATAGAAATTCTACTAATTTTTTAAAAACTTCTTTTATTTGCTCTAGATTTTCACTAATATCTCGAAGTTCATATATATCATCAACGATTTGTAAAAGTGATAATTGTATGTTTTGTAAATTTGAATGAAATTTATTTTTAAGATCTTCAGATGCATTATCTAATCTATAGGAAGGTAGTCTTGAAACATAACCACATTTTAAAATGTTGGTCTAACTGCATTGAAACATACATTTTTATTTTATTTATAAAGAAAATAAATTTATTAAGAGAAAGAAACAACTTATTTAGAATTATGAAAATGGTATTTTATTTTATCGAAAAATCGTTCTATATTTCTAAAAAAATTTTAAATTTTTGAAGTAGCCACCTTAAGATAAGTCAATTTTTATTTTTTTTAAATATAGAACCAATTTGTTGATTCTTTCATTTATTAATATTAACATTTTATATATCTTCAGTAAATTTTTCTTTCAAATAATCATTAGTTAGATTTATTTTACTAATTAAAACAACATTACAAATGGTACCTGCTTCAACAGCTTTATTTAAATCAACAGAAATATTTATATTTGCTTTTTCTTTAACTACAGTAGTGTTTCTATATAAATAATCTATAACATAAAATGGTCTTCGCCCCTAATATAAATAGTAATTACTATCGCCATTAAACTTTACAGTTGGTTTATAATCTAAAATCATTGTAAGCAAGAAATTGTTTATGACAAACACCGTTTTCGATGATTAGATTCCAGTTTTCTTTAGGAAAAATTTAATTTCTACTGTTTTTAGCAAAAATATTTCTTCCATTACAATGATCAATCATAGTAGCGTGTTCATGCTGTTCAGCATGATTTCTTCTATTAATTTTAAAACCTACAATTACAAAATCCGGTATATCAAATTATAAATTATCAAACTGATATCTTTAATAAAAGTTAAAAACAGTTGATCCTGCAGGAACTTTTTTTTCTAAAAATTGCCAATAATCAAACTAATGAGTATTTTTGGATTTTTACATATAATTTTTTTAGTTGCAATGGTTATGTTTGATTGATATTCCACAATAGGCCACATCAATTATAATTTTCGAATAACAATTTCACAGGGATGATGATGATGTTTCGTAATTTTACCTTCTTTATATAAAGTTTCATAAAGAAATAAACACTTGTTATCAGATGAATTACGAAAAAAATAATTTTATAACCACATTTCCAATAAATCTCATTGTTATCGCGAATAAAACCAAAAAGACATCTCAGCGGACACATTATTTAATTTGTTTTATCACAAGAAATTGTCTTTTATCCCGATTAAGATTATCAACACAAGTTAATTCTAAATAATTTTGTTCACTATGTGGTCTTAATAAAGCATTCATAATTGTTGTTGTTATACCTGGATTATCAACAGCTTCAATAATATTACCATGTTTTGAAATTTCTACTCTAGAAAACTGAAAAGGAAAAAAAGTAGGAACAATCATCAAAATTATCTAATTTATCATATTTTGATTCATCTGCAATTTTATCTCTCTTTAGTAAACGAAATTGCTCATAAAAATAAGCGTCATTTGGAAAAGAAAACCCACCTCTTATAGGAATATCAAATTCTAGTCTATTATATATATATATATATATATATATATATATATATATATATATATATATAAGGAAGTTTCTCGAGTTAAATTACTCATTGTAAGATATAAATAAATAATTTATAAAGCATCATGAAAAAGAATACGAAAAAAAGAAAAAATTATGAATTACATAATATTGGCAGAAAATGTAAAGAGTAAGCAAAGAAAAAATGTAATAACAGCCCTAGTTCCTGTTGCAGCAAAACATTTAGATTAACCAAAAACACCAGAAGAAACTTCATTTGAAAGAGAATTATTTTTTAAAGATAGGTCTCCAAATTACGTATAATGCCATTGAAAGACTCAACTATTAGACTTGAAAAATATATTTCTAGAGATATTAATAACATTAAAGAAAAATACTGTTTACAAGGAGGACGACATGCTTTTTATAATGGTAATACACAAGTAGAGAGATATGATGATAGTCGATCTGTCAAAAAAATATGTAAATGAATTAACAGAAGGACATTCTAAATTGTTAACAAAATAGAAAAGAATACCTGGAAGGCAAAACAATGATAATGGCCTTAAAAATTACACAGAAATTGTTTTATTAACCAATGCTGTATTTCAAAAATATATTCCTAATAATAAAAGGAATAATCCAAGTTCAAGTATTGGCTAGAAGTATAATAACATGATTAGTCAAATTTGTGAATTATATAAATATATATATATAAATTCACATTCAAAATCAGCACCAAACACACCTGAAAGAATGATTTCTCTAATTCCGCATAGATCTGGAGAAGATATAAAAAAGATACAACTATTTGCTACAAGAACATCTTTGGATGAATGATGTTAGATAATTACTTGATATGTTACTAGTTATACATAGCGAAAAAAAATTCTGGAAATAACAATAATTACAATGAAAAAGTAAGCATAATAAATATGTTGAACAATAAATTTTCTGCTTTTGTTATTAATGATCCAAAGTGAATTCCATATCTTATAAGAGTTTTAAATGAAAGTCCACATTCATTTTGGAGTTCTGAACATCATGGAAAAAATGTTATAAATTGGGAATTAAATAATTTAAATTTACCCGAAATGCATTTGCCAGGTGATAATTATTGTGGACCATTTACAAAATTAACCGAAAGACTAGAAAAAGGTGACACAGATATAAATAAATTAGATGAAGATTGTAAATATCACGATATTGCTTATAGAGATCATAGATTTTGAATCTGGACAGAAAGCTGATAACATTTTACAAAAAAAGCAAAAGAAATTATGTTAAATAAAATAATCCTATTGATAAAAAAAATTGCTTCTGCTGCTGTTGCTTCATCTATGTTTACAAAAATAAAATTAGGATGGGGAATTAAAATGTTTTATCAATAATATATATACTTATAAATGAAGATAAAAAGCTTAACTTTCGGTATACCCATTGATAAATTAAGAGATTTGGGTATGGATGGTTTTTTAACATAAGATCAACTTGAGAAAAAATATAAATTAAAAGAAGTTAATGGTTTGTTATTAACTTTGACACTTCTAATACACAAAAAAATTTTAAAAATTGATTACATTATGAAGGATTTTGACCAATTTTATTTCCAATTTTAGGTGCAATTATTAATTTAGCAGGAGGCGCTACTGCAATTTACAATTATGTTGAACCAACCGGAAAAAAATAAAAGAGAATTAGAAGATCAACACCGACATAATTAGGCAATGGAAAATGAAGCACTAAGTTGATTGGTTCCAAAAAAGAGGATGGCCAAAAAAATTGAATATTTCCCCAATGTGTAAAAATATTCAATATTAAATACGTTTGAAATGTTTATGTGATTGATTAATTAGCTAAAATAATGCTCAAAAATGAATGTGCTGTGGTTATTTTTGACATTTCAACAAATCCTTGTACTAATTGGGTTTGTTTTTTAAATAAAATAATGATGTTTACTATTTTGATTCATTTGGAGGAGATTTCCTACTTATTTAGATAATTATCTCAAAAACAGAAAACTTTATTACAATGATAAACTAATTCAGAATTTTGATTCAGTTATTTGTGGACATTAATGTTTGATCGTATTATATATTTTTTCGAATAGTTTTAAGTTTAATGATATAATTTCTTTGTTATTAAATGACTGATATATTTGGGAAACTATTAATCAAATCTTTAAATATTATTTTTGACACTAATGCTTATGCTTTAAAAACATATGTAGATTCACAATGCAATCCGGGTGTTTGTGATTTACAAGGTAAACTAAGCACTTGTTTTGGTTATACAAAATCTAATGTTTCTTTTTAAGGGCATAGAGTTGTTAATATAGATGTTTATAGAGATGATAAAGACGCAGTAAATTAAATATTTTATCATAAACAAATAGCATATTATGCTTTAAAAGAACATTTAAATTTAAAATTCAGTAATACTAATTGCTATTTATTTAAAATGGATAAATAATACATAACAGGTATTAAAAAAAGACGTAGATTCAAAACACAATACTATTGTTTCTGATTGTGCATGAAAAACATATGTAGATAAAAAATTCAATATTATTGTTTCTGCTTTACAAGATCAACTTAGTAAAGTTTTTGTTTTTAAAACAGATTATGTTTCTCATCAAAATCGCAGAATTAATAATATGGCAGATGCTATAATGGAAAAGCTGCAGTCAATAAAAGATATTTCGACAAAGAAATAGCTAGCAAATTACAAAATTTAAATTAATCAGTTTTGAATTATTGTCATAATACTTGTTAACTCGAAAATTTAAAAACGTAAGGAAGAAAAATCACATACATTTTATTTAAATGCAAAGGGGAATAAAATTAATAATATTTTTCACTTAGGTAATAATCAAATTTTCTTTTTTTTTTATCGATGGATTGTTCTGTTTATAAAATAATTACTGCTAATCCTATTTTACCTAATGATTGTGTAATTGTTATTAAAGGATCAACAAAATTTGATTATAGTAAACCTTTTATTGTTGAGGGAGGCGATATTCTAAATTTTAAATTAAAATAAAATACCTGAATATGATGATGGATTGATGACAACACGGGTATTCATGAAATATAAAGATTAAATATGTATGTTTTTTTATTATTAAATGGAGAATACTTGGTATTTGAAGTGTAAGAAAGTCACCAAAAATTATCATATAAAAACAAGAATACTAAAAATGGACGATTAGTTAAGAAACGTATATGCTCGATATGTAATTCTAATAAATGAACATAAAAAAAAGTGCCCAATGTAAGAGAAGGAATAATCAATAAACTATATAAATCCTGCACGAAAAATTTTCCAAGAAGAAAAGTAATTTTGTATGGTATTGATGGATTATGGCCTATTAATCTTGCAGAGATGGATACTGGTAATTTGAAAGGAATATCACATAAATAAGGGATATACATATATTATGACAAAATTATTGGTGTTTTTTCAAAGTTGACATTTGCTATTCCATTTAAATATGAGACAGCTAAAAATGTAGCAAATTGTTTAGAATCTATATTGGTTGAAAGAAAACCACATAATTTACAAAGCGAAAATGGTTTAGATTTTATAATAAAACATTTAAAGAACATGTGCAAAAATATAAAATGAATCATCATTCTTCATTTTCAGAATTAACACTAGTTATGTAGAAAGATTTAATCGAACTTTGAAAAATATAATTTTGGAGAAATTTTCTTTGAATGGGAATTATAAATGGATGAATATGTTAGATGAGTTAATAACAGAATACAATAAAACAAAACATAGAACTTTCAACATGAAACCAATTGAAGAAAATATGACAAATGAAAAAATATATATCAAACATATATGAAGTTGGTGATGTTTTCTGTATTAGAAACTTAAGCAAATATTTGAGAAGGATTGTACAGCTAATTGGATAACTGGATTATTTTCTATTGTTAAAGTTATAAATTATAATGTTCCTGTTCCCAAACTAAAAGTTATAAACGGAGAAGAACGAAAAGGGCAATTTTTATGAATATGATATTATGAAAACTATCTATCTAAATGAATATTTGGTTGAAAAAGTCTTAAAAACAAAAAGATGATAAAATTTATGATAAATGGTTAGGTTTTGATAATTCTCATAACTCTTGGAATAATAAAAACATGTATTTTGTAACTTTTAAAATTGCTTATAATTATATAATTCAAATGCAAAAAACCGCAATACTCACAGTTTTAATGTACATTTTAATGGGTATTTTATTGCCTGTTTTAATGTTTGTTTCAACATAAACATATAAAAACTTTTTTAATTTTACAAAGAGTTCGACTTTTTCTCTTTACTTGCCATCTTTAATTTTATACTCGGATCTAAATGATAAAACCATAATCTTCACCGCAACATTTTGAAAATATCATTATAAATATGTTTTAAGTTTGTGTCATCTTGTCTAAATATACACAAAAACTTCATATTATCGCTTACTGATTGTTTAGGTACTTTTGAATATGTTCGAGAGAGTTAGAATAAATCTATATTTTTATGTCTTCCTCCATTAAAATATTCGCGAATAATATCTTGAATGTCTAAAACATCATCAAATACAATTAGAGATTCGTTTTAAC
The DNA here is from genome assembly GCA_029891345.1 of Dryococelus australis. Taxonomy (NCBI): domain Eukaryota; kingdom Metazoa; phylum Arthropoda; class Insecta; order Phasmatodea; family Phasmatidae; genus Dryococelus; species Dryococelus australis. The sequence goes on from CM056996.1 coordinate 171,782,695, forward strand.
ACTGATCTAAAGAAATCATTTAATCAATATTATTAAAAAAGTATACCATCTTCTCTTTAAATTTTAAATTTGAATGCCTCATCAAAATCATTTTGTAACAAATAATATTTGGGTTGATTCAAACTTTTTGAACAAATAAACAATTTATAAATAAATTAATCATTGTAACTTATAAATTAAATTTATCATCAAATTAGTATTTAAACATCATCTATGTTCAAATATTTTTTTCTCTAATGTCATCAGACAATATATCTCCATTCTTTTTATTTTACAAATTTTCTTTGGAAATTAAAATACTGACACACCCATCAACTTTTTTCATTTAGTAAGATACCTTTTTATTAAATGGTAGTTAAGTATTTAAGTTAAGAAATAATAGTTCCATTTTAAAGAAGAAACTTCATTATGATATCACTCATAAAAATAAATCAATTGCTTTGATTAGTTTTCATACAAAATTTGGAACACCTAATATAGAAAGCAATCCTATAACAAAAATTGAAAAATTGAGTGCTGCTGATAAAAAATTTAGTTGTAACCATTCATAGAGGTCAATATGATACCGAATCATCAAAAGAATCTATAAATTCATTTAATCCATTTTCAATTAATAAAACTGAATTCTCATCAGACAATGTTAAAACAGAATATCTATTAAATTTAATTTGATATTAAATTTGATGATAGAATATTCCATATTCATGATTTTGAGAGAAATATGACAATCAAAAAAGAAAATACTGTTATAGGCACTAAACTACCTAATTTTGATCAATTTAAGTTAATAAATGTTTGTTGTAAGTTAGCATATTGCATATTTATAAATTATAATGAATCTAACCATTTCGAAAATGATATAATTACAGGTTTTCCACCAAAAACGATGTTTGGTTTTAGATTATATTATTTATGAACCAGCTTATTACATATTTATCAAATTAATACTGAATGTTTTAATCATATTTTTTTTTTAGAAATCAGAGATGAAAATGGTATTCTATTTGATTTTGATGGCTTTGATAATGATATTGTTTTGCAAATTAAAGATAATTTAAATATAATATAAAAATATATTATATAAATATTATAGTAGAAAATTAATAAAAATGAAGGTCTTGTTATCCATTTGGTAATGTATATATTTTATTTTCAACTATAGTTCTCCCATTATCGATGGACTTAATGCTATTTTAATACCTTTGACTTTTATTTCTCATGCCTTATAAAATTTATTGTTCTATATTGCATTTTTTCATTAAACAAACATTTCTTATAATCATAAAATGTTATTACATTTTTAACCACACATTTCTTTACGCCTTTCGATTTTTATTTTCTTTATCATCAACTGTGTATGCATGTATTTCTGCTCTTAAACTAACAAATTCTTTAATTATTTTGCCATTGTTCATCTTTTATCTTACCTATAAAATTATTTATTTGTGGCATGTAATGGATATTGTTATTTGAATAATCACTTGTATCAAATTTTTCTTGTTTTCATGTCTTTGTAAAAATCTTCCATTTTTATGTTATAAAATGTGCGAATCGGTACCTCAATAGCATATTTGTATTTTATCGCCATATTTTGGTTTCATTATTTTATAATGAAAATTATAAGTTAATTCTTTTGAAAGTCTAAAATTTACATAGCAATATTAAGAGGCTAATTAAATTTTAGGCTTGTTTTATTCATATGTACGACTGCAAAGTTCTCATTAAATATAACACTTTTCTTTGAAATTTTATTTTGCTACTAATTTATCACAGACTTTTCCATTTGTGATCAGTCAAATATACTCTATTTCTTATATTTTCCATAGTTTTACCCTAACATGGAATTATTCATCAACTAATGAATATCTTTTTGAAAGTGTTTTTTTTTGCATTAGTTCTCATCACTGTATTTAAATCTATTTACTTTTTCAACCAATTAGACTGATTGAAATTCAATATTCCTTGTATACTAAGTTTTAAACCATTCTTTATACATTGTTTTAAATTACGACAGTGTATTACATAATTTTGTTTGTTATGTAAAGTTGTTTAACAATTTGGATTGATTTGTTTCTTGAACTACCTTATTTTCTGGACAAAATGGAAGATCTTTATGCAATTTATGTAGTTCTTGTGGATATTCTACATCAACTTCTAAGACGTATCCATGTTATGAATAATAATTCAAATTTCATGTATATTTCTCTCAAAAGTCTAATTAAAATTCTGGTTAAACAGCCCATTCGAAACCTCCATATGGTATATACTGACATATATGCTTAATAGTTACACACTTGTTTTGGATTAAAATCTTCTAAATATTTATTATTTGATTTAACATATAGTTTACAACATTGTGAAATTCCACCTCTAATCCCATTTATACCATTAGAATCCTAACAAAATGATGTATTAAATCAAATGGTTGTTTAGTCATTTTTAATATTGCATTCCATGATAATCCTGGTGCTGTAAATTACCATGGTGGATCTAAATAATATGCATTTATACATGTATTTCTAAAATTTTGAAATATATCTGCTAATAATAATACATTACATTTGAAATATAAATCATGATATTCGTCAAGATATTTTATATTAAATTGGTTAAATACACATTTTGCATGTTAATAGTCAGTGTCAGTTACATTTGCTTCATTTAATTTATTGTAAAATTCACTCTTTGGTGGAAGTTCAGATTATTCAAATTTCATTCAGCAATCCATATAATCGCATGGATAAAATCCTTTCTTAATAACTAAATCTACTTTATCTTTTGGAAAATGTTTTTGTGTGTTTTTCGTTTCGTCTTTGGTTAAATTAGATTAAAATTTACCTAAACTACTGGCCATACATTTTAATGTGTATATTATTCGAATATACAAATTTCCTGTTGCTTTCCAAAAATTAATAAACTTTTCTTCATTATGCACAATTAAGTCTATATTTTTTATGTCATATCATAGCTCTTTAATAAGTAGATGAGCATAATAACCAGCTAAATTATGAAAATATATTAGAACAAAATTAGGTAATGTTAGTTTTAGATTACAATAAAATTATTACATGTTGGGTTAATGAATTTTCCAGTTATATGATCATGATGGTGTACTTTTTTATTTTCTTTGTATATTCACATTCACATACAGTACCTTTTTTGATCTATTACAGAACACTGTTTCTTCTTTTGTTAATGAATGCATTTGTACAATTTGTGAATATATTTCCCCAATCTCTTCTACTTCCTTTTTCATTGCTTGTATAAACATCTTATGTCCATTTGGGTCTCCATATACAACTGGTGGTTTGTAATCACCATAACTAGATACAATATAATAGCAAAAACCTGATGCTTCATGTAAATGATATTTCATTGTATATGATGTGATCATTCAACTTTAAATCAATGGCATTTATATGTTCATTAGTAAGATTATATTTTTCTTTAAGCACCTCCTTATAAAAGTCATTATCAGTATCATCCTCTGTTAAAACTGGATATTTTTTGATTAAGTTAAATTTATTTTATTCTCTTTGGTTTGGTTTAATGGTTGATATTCTCTTGGAATTGATTCAAAAACTGCATATATTGTAAAAGGAACCTTCATTTATATTTGCAATTTTTAAATTTTATTTGCTCTCCTTCCGAAGGTATACTGATTCCTACTGATTCATTTTTATAGCAGTCTGTCTGTTTATTTAATCTATCTTGAGAATAGTAGAATTGAAGACACACATTGCATATGTAAGTTTTACTTTTATGGTTAATTTTTTGTGCTGCAAGCAGTTTTTATAAATCTTTTATCCAACAGTACTGTGAGTTTTTATCATCTTTGAAATAAAGTAAATTTGTATGTTTTTCCATTTTTATATTTTGCAAAATTTAGTGAATATACTGTAGACGTATCTTCAATAGAGTATCCGTTGATAGATACATCAGTTTAATGTTCTATTTTTGGCATATCATCAATATTAATAGGATATTCATAATTATCTATTACTTTATAAATATCAATCCCGACATTTCTATATTTTTGGATAATTTTCTGATGGAAACAATCCAGTTTTAATTGCCCAAAGAACACATTTCTGATCTTAATTTTTCACATTAATAAATACATTTTCATTTTTAATCACTTCTGGTAGTTCAATATATGATGCTCCATTTAATATATTATACTTATTTATAGCTAATTGTATTCCAGTTACTCTATCTAAAGTCCATCCTGTACCTCTTCTTTGAAATTCAGATATGTGTGTAAGTAATTCCTGTTTTATAATTTTATAAATATTTATTATTTCTCTTTCATTTAATACTGTGCGATTATACGACTAAAATGTAAATAATTCTACTTGATTATTTTCCTTCTTGCGAAAATTGGTATATAACTTAATGCTAGTTTTCATCCCTCTAAATCTTTTAAGATGATCATGTATTAATTCAAAAACCTAATTTTTTTAGAAGTTGAAATTTATTAGGCAGTTCTAAAGTAAAAGTATTCTCAATGTAATAAATTGATATTCTACTATCAAAAGCTTTATTAACTCTGTAATATTTATTGCTTCTTCTATTTATTTTGCTTACAAATATATTAGTATAATAGGGGAATATTTGTTTAAATTCTTTTCTATCTTGCTTATATAATTCATTGCTATTGGTATCTGATATAGGTCAATTTGTAAAATTGTTCTTTGTTATCCATTCTTTTATTCGCTTACTCTTATCAGTTGGTTTCACAAATAACTGATTAGAAAAAGGAATTTTTTTTAAATTCTCTTTAGCTTTTTCGTATATTATTTTGTAATCTGAAAAAGGTAAATTTGCACAATTCCTTTTATTTGTTCATTTAATATTCTTCGTATAATAAATTTCATTAATTCAACCTCCCTTAGATTGTACCAATATTTAATTTTTAGCCATAGCTCTCAACTCGCGAACTCTCTTTCACTCAACATAACTGCTTTATTGCTCGCTGCCCTTTAACTTTATTTAGTAAGAAAAAAATTTTCATTATAAAATGAAAAAATGAAAAATGTAAGAATAACAAAAATAATGGAATAAAATAGAACAAGCAATTAAATTATTAATAATAAAAATGCTGTTTTTAACTGGGTAACTTCTTGTTAAGATAATAATTCTTGAGATACTCGAACAATTTTTTTTTTTACATATTGTTGTATATTTGTCCTTGCAGGTTTTATTATAAGAAATTAATTTTATATATTTATTCTCATTACATACTGTACATGTCGTTGTTGGGTAATTATCGTGTTTAATTTCATTTTGAATACCTTCTACTGGATTTTGCGATTTACTGTTTTTGTGCTTTTCGAGTTGAGTATTATAAAGATATTTTTCGCATCCTCCTTCAGGTTCGTTATGACCCATCAGGATCATGAGTGACTTGTTCAGCATGCCTTCGCTCTTCCCAATACCTCTTCATTCTTTCACTCGCCCTGTTTCTCTCTGTTTCTGTGAGTTGTATCTTGATCCTGGTGTCAGTCTATTTGTGACCTTCCACCATGTTCTTGTACTATTGTCTGGGGATTTTTATCCATAGTGGCAATTGCCTACCAGTCCTCCCTAACTTTCTCCATCCAGCTGTTTCCTGTTAAGCATGTCGCATTCCAGATCTTCTTGTTCAACCTGTTGGCGTTCATCCTGATCAGGTGCCTCCCGAATCTCAACCATCTCTTCTGTATCACACTCGAAATTGGATCTACGCTCTTGTACAGCTCCTGCCTTGATCTATGGATCGAAAATTCGCCTTGCTTTTTGGTGCCTCATACAGTTCTCAAGAACTTTTTTTCCTCTCTCTCCAAGCATATACAAGCTCTCTTGCCTAATGCCAGCATCTCTGTTGCATACATCGCGGCATTCTTGATGGTCGACGTATAATGTCGCAGCTTGGCGTTCCTCGATATGTTCTTCACATAGGTTGTCTTACCTGCATATCTCAGCCTCTGGAGTAGCTGTGCCCTGTCTATTGTACTATTGTTGTTTTGTATTTTGCCAATCATATTCTCTCCCAAGTATCGAAAGCTGTCTACTCTCTCTACAACATGACCTATCTTCCAGTCGGTTTTTGCATTCAATGCCTTGGTCTTGCTGTAGGCTATCATCAGGCCGTCCTTCGCTGCAATCTCTACTAAGTTTGCTAGCACCATCTTCGCATCGTCTTCCTTCTTGTTAAAAATACCAAATCATCCCCAAAGACCAGGCAATCCACTATTACATTGTGCTTGATGTTGTACCCAATCTGTACACCTTCATTCCCCATGGCTTTGTTTAACTGCCTCCACTGTTTTACCACTTCGTCCAGGAAAAGCTTAAAAAGTATCGGCGACAGCCCATCCCCTTGTCGGACTCCTGTCTTTATTTCGAAGCTGTCGGACAGTGTGTTCTGGTATCTGACCCTGGCAGTTGTGTCTTCCAGTGTTTCTTTCACTAATTCATGTGTTGCAATATCCAGTCCTCTGTCAAGCAGCATATTCATTAAAGTGTTCCCATCTGTTGAATCGTAGGCTTTCTTAAAGTTCACACAGGTCACTATTGTGATTTTTACTTTCCTGTGTCTGGGTTCTATTATCCTCTTGATCCCATAGATCTGTTCCACGCAGTTTCTTCCTTTTCGGAATCCACCCTGGGGTTCTCCTATGTTCGACTCAAGCTGGTCTTCTACCCTGTACAGTAGCAGTTTAGAGAGAATCTTGTATCCGATGATCAGAAGGGAGATGCCTCTATAGTTATCTAGTGTCTTTTTGTCTCCTTTCTTGTGTATTGTTATGATTATGGCTTCTTTACAGTCTATAGGTATGTTCCAATTCATCCAGATGTCGGTTATTATTCAATATATGCTGTCTTCTGTCACCAGACCACCCCACTTTATTTCCTCGTCGTAGATCCCATTGTTACCTGCCACCTTATTGGCTTTGGGATCCTTGATTGCCTTTACCACTTCCGCTTTGGAGGGTAATGGACCACAATTGATGGTTTTGGTGAAATGTAGTGACATCTGTCTTGTAGGTACATCCGTATTCAGCAAGTCTTTGAAGTACCTGGCAATTTCCTCGCAGGTGTCTTTCTCGCCTATTTTCAAACCACCATCTCTACCTTTCACAAAAAGTTCTCTCGCCTCATATCCTTTATTCCTGTTCATTTCCCTGAAGAAAGCTCGTATTTTGTTTTTCTTGAAATCCTCATCAGCCTCTTCCAGACACACGTTCCACTGGTTTCTCCTAGTATTCCTGATCACCTTGGCAGCCATTCTTCTCGCTATCTCAAAGTTCGATAAGACTTCTTCATTCTTGCTAACCTGCCATTTCATCCACGCCTTCCTTCTGGATTTGACCGCCCCCTCAACCTCATCAGTCCACCAGTCATGTTTCCATCTTTTATTATTACTGGCTAGTAGTTTTGATTGTTCTTTTGTCACATCTCTCAAGTTGTCCCATTTACTCTCCACTGTCAGGTTTTTGGTATATATTTATCTCTGTGTTTGCACAGTAGATCTGTCGATCCTGTGTATATTTGTGGACTTGATTTTCTTTGTTCTGTTCGGTATCCACCTACATTTTATTTCGGTGATGTAGTGGTCAGACTCCATTCGACTGTTCTTCCTTGCTCTGGTATTCATGATTTCCCTGTGATTCCTGTCCCAAATCGCTATGTGGTCTATTTGTCTTTCTCCAATCCTGTTACCTGGGCTTACCCATGTTGTCATGTTACTCGCCTTGGCTTTGTAGTGTGTTGTCCTGATTCTCATCTTGTGCCTCCTACAAAGGTCCACTAGCCTCTCTCCATTCTTATTTGTTCTTTTGTGTGCTGGGTAATCTCCAACAGCACCTTTGAATTTCCTTCCCCTGCCTACCTGAGCGTTGAAGTGGCCCAACAGGACCATTACACCTCTCTTGTCTGCTTCTGTCAATACCCTGTCGAGCGTGTTCCTGAAGTGTTCTGTGCCTTCACTGTATGTCTTGTTTTTGTCATTCGTAGGTGCATGTGCATTGATCAATGTATACGTTTTGTTTCCCATTTTCATCGTCAAGTATGAGAACCTCTCATTCACACCCTTCCATTCGGTAATACTAGCGAAGTAAATTCGGTTCACTATGAATGCAGTGCCGAACATAAACAGTTGTTCCTGCATGCTAATTCCTGGTCTCCCTTTCAGTAACACGTATCCTTCAGATACTATTGTTTTTTAGTCTCTGAATTTCGTTTCCTCCATGCCCAGTATATAAATTCCGTGTTTTCTCATACTGTCTACGACTTGTTTTAATTTACCTACCCTGATACTCTGATCATAGTCTGCATGTTGATAGTATCCATCTTAAAAGTTCGTATTGGCCTAATCTTTTACGTCTTAGGTGTTGTGGATATAGAGGTATTGGGGTGCTCCGACTCTCCCTTCGCACATGATGCAGGCACCCCAGAATCCGAAAGCCTACTTTCGCCTACTGAGGTCGACGGGGGATCAGCCCCCTGGGATAAAATCGTGATTTTCATGTGCTCCATGGTTACTTTACAAGCCGAAGTATAAGCTTTGGCTACCATACTGACGGTAGCGTGGTTACGACTGAGGTGGTGAGCCTCAGAGGATACATTCAGGCCACCCCACTGAGATCAGATGCCTTTCGTGGCCGCTCTACTGGAGTACAGACACCACCACGCTAGTTTTGTTCCGCATACGCATAGTATTTTCTCTTTTTTTTTAAAGCCATAATAATTTTTAACATATTCACTAAAATAATTTTTCATTTCGTTGTAAGTTTACCTAAAGTAGCCTTATGAGGATAAAATTAATTAATAGGTTTTTTCTCTTTACATTTTGAGTTTTATTTACAATATCTAAAGCTGTATTGTGTAATTTAGTCTTTTTATGCTTTTCAAGATTTGTCTTACAAATATATTTTCCACATTCGCATAGTACATTCTCTTTTTTTAAGGCATAACTGGTTCTATCATATTGCCTATAACATTTTTTACAGGTGTTAGTATGCTTATAATTGGTTTGTTTATGTGGTGAAAAACTTTCTATGTTTAAAACTTCGCCACACGTTTACATTGCTTACATGTGATATTATTTTCCATTTCGTTAGAGAGTGATGATTCCGTTTTATTTATAAGGGAAGAAACTTAAAAAGAAAAAAAGAAATTTAAATTTTTTCTTTACAAATAACACAAAACAAAAATTGAATCTCTGCTCAACAAGTTGAACAATTCATTGAATTGACTAAACTACAAGATCAAAAAAAATTAATGGAATGCTGCTACAGATTTTTAAATTTATGAATCTAAATTCGGTAAAAAAATTAATTGTATTCTAGATGATAGGTATAAAATTACTTTACCTGAACACTATTTAAATATATTTGATAAAAGTGCTTTAAAATTAATAAATGAGAAAAAAGATTCTGTAATGTATAAATGTTTAAATGATCTGAATAATGGAAAATATTTACGTGATATTGAATTCTGTTAAAAGTATATAGAATCTATTAATTTGAATATTTTTAATATTTTATTTTATTTTAGCTTATATTTTCATTATTTTTAGCTTAAATTTGCTGTTTTTTATTTTGAATCTATAAAATATCTTATTTCATATTTCATTTGATTTTAGCAAAAATGTACTTGATTTTACCTTAAATCTGCTTTCCTTTAAATTTACGCAAATCCTGCGCGGCTGGATTTTTTTTTTTTTTTTTTTTTTTTTTTTTTTTTTTTTTCAAAATTGAAAATTTTCTTGATTTTGTATTGTTTTTGCTTGTTTTTAGCTTAAATTTTCGTGTTTTTGAAAATTGGAATGAAATGGGGTTTCTAGAAATTTGAAAATGTTGCTTGAAAACTTGAGTTTGGGTGAAATTTGATCGATTTTTGGTTGAAAAAAACATGAAATAGTTGCTCGAAAACGATAAAATTACTCATATTTCTATTAAATTCTTTGGTTTTTTGATGAAAAAACATTAAAAATTTGCTTGAAAACACTAGAATTTGGCTTAAATGGCTTGATTTTTGATGATTTAGGGCGCTGCGCTTGACCCCGCATTATACATCCACTCTCATGTCCACACTGCTACCATCACCGTCGTTTAGTTCCGTCGCAGTCTCTAGATGGTGGGTAATTCGACGGGAAGCCTACCCTTGCTTCTCATAATCCAAATATTATTCACTTCTTCCATACTATATAAGTTGTTCATATCTGTGTGTAAGACGCACGTTTACCTGTCGAGTGGGTTATTTTTTTTTGCGTTGATGGCCCTTGTAAAAGTCCCGAAACCCTACGCTTTGCTCTACTTGGCTGATTCGCCTGTTCGCAATCTGACCACCGCCAATCAAACCTACCTAAGAGATGTGATGAGTACTCTTGCGTACGTAGATCCGCTTTCATGGGGCACAGCATTTCTTTATAGTGTTTTAGTTTTAGATAAATGATACCTTTACAAAGAGCTACATTTTATTTATAGAACAAAGCCCAAAATATTACATCACTGTCCTGCTGAATATTTAATTAGATGTCAGGATTTCTATGTGCCGCTTTCTCATAAGCCGTCGCATACCATCCAAACTATATCCTCCTAGCGCTTTCTTGAGGGTATTTAATTCGTCTATCATGGTCAAACAGACTACGCACTCCGGTATTCAAAATAAGAATAATATTTACTTTTGACCATGATTTATTATACGGTCATATATCTCGAAACAATTGCAACATCACAGAAATTCAGTTTCTGTACAACCAAACATAATACAAATACAAATTTTAAAATACTTTTTGTTTATGAGGTAATGAAAAATTTGAGGCAATAATTTTACTAAGTGAAAATTATATAATCACTAAATTATAATCGTAAAGTAATGCAGCTCCCTGATTTTATTGCCTTTACCCAATATATTATGTCATAAATGCGATGATATATATTCGTTAATTATATAAATTGTGTTAAATTTTATGTCGGCTACCTTTCCTGGGTTTAGGTTAATTTATTACCTTTAAACTTCTTCAAAAGACGAACAAATATAATCTGTGTAAGTGTTATATCATTCTCCGTTTTATCAATCTAATACATCTTAGACAAAACAGATTATTCTATACGAATAACCACCAGTTTCACTGTTCCTCACACGGTTCCTCAAATGTTTCCTAACTGGTATAAATATTAATGTTTTGTCGGTAGTTTTCACAGTTATGATCGTAATATAACTACAAAAATTAAACTTAATGACAAGATAAACTACTTCTTTAACTAAAAATGAAGTACCAGATAATTTAATTTAATTCAGTATTAACGGAATTATCCATAAAGCATAATTAAGAAAATAGAGAACTTAGGAGGAATTTAATAAAAACTGGGATTAATTCAGTTGAAACAGTACCAGCTTTACGAATTGCGTTATAAGATTTGATAGTGCGTATTAAACTTCTGAAGGTGATAATTTATTGCAAAAATTAATCCTGACTAACAGAAAAAAATTAAAAATCGTATATGAATGAAACCGTATTTCCAAATGTCAAATACATATTTACCCACATTCGTATTATTATATTCGTGATCATTATTTATATATTTTTTTCCTTTCTATAGTTCAAATATGTTATGCACCTGTTTTATTAAGAGGAACAAAAACACGGAAACATTTATTTTAGAAATGCAACTGTTAATAAATATTTGGACTTGGATCCTTTGACATTACATACATCACTCAGGGAAGAAAGGGTTATATCTTATAGAAACGAAAAACAAATTTTGCAGACTAAATTACACACACAAATCAAGAAAGAGTGTTTGAAGTTAGAAGGTGGTATTTCGTATACTGTAACCCGTGTATGTAACTACGTCCATTCAATGCGCCATGTAGGCAAAGGCTGTTCACGGTAAAGTGAGCACTTTTGAAAGACCTCCTTAAGATTTGCTTTTATGCAATGTGTATTCTTCCACCATATGTACCTATAATTAACATTTCCTAGTGTCTGATCATTTTATTCATGAGTTGGTCAAGTGGAAAGTAATTTTTTTTTTTAATTTGCTAGTTCTTACGTCTATACGCATAAAAAAATAAAATAAATCCCTTAATTTTAAACCATCGCTAAGACGTGGAACTACTTTCCCTCCGTGGTTTCCAACTTTACTGGGTGCATGCCAGCCAATGTGCCCGTTAAAATATACGCAAGCATGGGCAGTGACATTTTTCAAACGTTCTTATTTTACTGTGAACAAAGTTTTCACGTAAGATCAAAGGCAATTCGGTTTTTAAGAATGTACAAAATGTGATAATGTTTGCACTACTTCGCAAGTATTAAATGACTATGTGTTGCAATGTAATAATTTAAAACATTCCTATTTCTTATAGATTAGTTGCTTGATTTCAGAGATATCGCGATTTTCCACTTGCATAATTTCTTTATATTTGTATACCAAGATCACTTTTTGCGTGTTAAACTGTACGTTTTAGTTTCTTTATATCTGAATTTCTTATCACTGTCCAGTAGTCCAAATGTTTAGTGTTCTACTGAAGAGCCAGAAAATTAACTAAATTAAAACTTGGACTTACGAATAATGAACTTCAGATCATACTTAATTTCAAGACGGATTTGAAGCGTACGCAGTATTACCTTGTATGTTTAATTTCAATTATATAATATTTTTACATATGTTTATGTGTGCAAACTTTGTATTTAAATTGAAAAGAAGAATTCAAATTCGGTGTTTAGATTTTCATGGCAATATAATTTATGACGTTTTATTCCAACGTGAGCCTAAAAAGCAGCAATTATGCAAAGTATATTAACAATAATAGAAATAATCCACTGGAAAAACCGTAGAGAGATGAACGCCATTCAACGCGTATTATAAGTGGGATTGAAACTGCAAAATAATATGGAAAATCCACTCGTTAATTTATGCGTTGTGTAGAATTTTAATTTCTCTCTGGAGGATGATGCCAGGTTTTAGTCAAAATTGAGAGCAGTTGTCTGATATGAAAATATTTGTGTGTCCATAGCAAAACAGTAAAATGTTCTATCAGTTACCGCACATAATTGGTATACTTTTTATTGCAACATATTTTAAACAAGGTATACACGTTTGCGTTAAGAGGTGATAAATACAGCAATGGAAACGGCGCGAGCTATTTTGGAGGGTTGCCACGAGTAACGCTGGCCTGTACTTCCATTTCCGGCGAGAATATTATTTCACCGCGGCTGCACAAAAGCTCGCTCGCTCGCTGGCTCTTGTTCACGCAAGCTCGGAGCGCCGCTGGACAGGACGTCATTTCACGCTTTCTGCGTGTCCTGTGAGGTTACAAGACCTCTCAGGTAGGAAAACCTGCGTGACCGCTCTGTGTGTACGTCCCAAAAATAAGCCACATGATGAATACCAACATCGCGACCTCTGCGACCGTTATTTCCAAGAAAACATTTGCTCACCCACATTCGTCCCTGACGATTCTAGGTGGCGATATAATACACAAAATATAAACGCATGACTTTTTTTTTGTGACAAATGTCTTGATTTGTGGAATTGATTACACGATATAACGTCATCTGTAACTTTCGCCATGTAAGCGATACTGTCCGTTTTTTTTATTTACGCAGAGCATTATATATAATGTATGTCCTACTGATAAACAAAACAATATCTTTGTTTGTGGATAGACAATCGTGTTCATTTGTTTCACACATTTTAACGCAGAGACAAATATGGATCTTTGTTGCAGTTCATTTTTAAATTCTCAATCGACCTGAATGGATAGCACTAGTAACAAGTTAGCGCACTTGGTAAAGTTAAAACAATATGAGACCACTTAAATTAGATATTGCCTGGGCTCCGAATAAATAATAAACAGAGGGAGAAAAACCATTGCACCGAACAAACCACAGGAAGTTATATCATTCAATAAAACAAATAGTTGATAAAATTTCTATAGCGTCTGCGTAACACAGATAGTTAATGCAATATAAAAACTCGCTACAAAATGTGTACAACCGCAATACTAACTTTTTCAAATGAAAAGATTACTTACATTCTTCTGTTTGTAAATCGTGTGTCCTGCCGCTAAATGTAGAAGTACACGATGTTATAGACATATGCTACTGACAAATTTTTTTAAAATTACAAATGCGTCCCACTTAACGCTAGTTTTTACCGTAAAGATCTTCAAACTAAGATAAGATTATTACAACAGCCCCGCTTCAGCAGTGCAGAACAAAAAAAAGTATTTAAAACATGATATTGCACACATATGTATATGCAACAGGCAGCAAATAGCCAGCAGCAAAGATTGTAGGTCCATGCTCGTAGATCTTCTCAACCTTCCTTACGTGATTTTTAATTTTTTATTCGTTATTTTGACATTCACTTAAAATGATATGTTAGAGATGTACACGCCAGTAACATAAACTAATGTAATTTCAGTTTTAGGAATTGATTTTTGACATATACCCTATTGCAACTTTTAAATGTTAACGTATTTTCTAAAATATCTTGTATTCTTTCACTTTTAATAAAACTGTGAAAATGTTACACGGAAAATTGTAAACTGGCTTAGTAGTGAATTTCGTACGTGACAAAATAAAATGAAATAAATTGAACTTTCAGTAGGTCTAAAAACTAATTCCCCCCCCCCCCTCACCCAATTTTCAACTTATATTGATAGAGGTATGTCTGTCAGTGCCCAGATCAAAATAGCTTCATGCTGTTTTAGAAATTAAATTTTCTTTTCTCTCTCTCTCTCTCTCTCTCTCTCTCTCTCTCTCTCTCTCTCTCTCTCACACATAACGACTGCAGTCGGTACCTATTACACGACAAGTTGTCGCTTCGACAACCAACACTTAGGATCTGAGTTTTTTTTTTCTTTCACGCGCATAAAACCAATATGCATTGTTTTTGAAAACGGGGCTGCTAACATTGACCAATTTAGAGAACGCATCCAAAATGGTTTAGATTTCAGTGTGTATATCTCAACTCATGCTAAAATCTGGAAGCCAAGAGACGTACTTCAGCATTCAAAATAATAACAAGTCCTACGCAGGAAACGTAACTGAAATATAATTTTTGTTATATTGTGGTCGTTCAGTGTAAACCAGGAATTTAAAGGTAACAAATTAAGCAGCAAAATGTGAGCGCTAGTCTCCTATCCACTTCACAATTGCGAATTGGTCAATCGCAGTAACGACATTCACAAATACAAATCTAACTGAAGCCTCTTTTCTTGTAAGAACTAATATTATACAACTATCAGTTATATGGTTCAATGCGTAATATAATTGGAGTATTTTTAACACTTTCACTTTGAACTTTCGGATACTTATAGTATTAATATTGTCTGTAATAATTTCGAATCACAATGATCTTATAATCAATAGATGGTTACCATTTATTGTATTCGGGCTTATGAGGATCACAAATCAAACGAGTGCAGTAACACAAAAAATTTCAAAATGTTTCGATTTTATTGTTTATCTCGTCCGTAGACTTCACAAGACATAAGATTTTTGTTACGCCTAAAATTAATAATTGCAGAAACGATATTTCACTGTTTGAAATTTTCCTTTCCCTAGCTGTCGAGGGTACGTTAATTAAAACCGAATGCAAGGATAAGATTACCCGTGTAATTCTGTTTGTTGAATAACATAAATAAGGAATCCCAGTAATATCGAATTGTAGACTATGTCTGGGTAGTTTCTTTTGCATTTGTAGTCTACTAGAGGAGCGGGTAAACGCTGCACATTGGGCGCACAATATGCAGCACAGTTCATCTGCCTGTTGTGCAGTTTTATAACAGGCCACTCAACATGCATATGTGACGTGACTGTGACGGTTATCCCCGGAGTAGTAGAGTTCGTGTGGGATTCTCTCAGTTATCTGTCTAATAGAGTAATATAATGCTCAAGGGAAGAATTAGCACGTACGCTAAAAAAATATTGGAACCAAGCGACATGTTACAAAAATTTCCACTTACAATTAGTTTACCTGCAGGGGGATTGGCAACCAAGGGGCGAGTTTTTTTTTTTTTTTCAGTGAAAATTGTGACATTTTATAACAACGCCCTTCAGTAGTAATTAAAACTAAGCTATCGTGATGTCACTATGTCAGTTTCTAGTTCCACGTTTGTGTGTGCAAGAGAATTTTTCCTCGTATGAAAACTAACAAGATGTGTTTGCGAGCAAAACGCCATAAACGAAAACCCTAGTTGCTTGCGGAGTTCTTGAGTACTAAAATTTTGTCCCAGATATTAACTTGAATGTTATCTACGACTTGTAATGACTAAATAAAATGGTCCTTGCGTGACAATTATTAAAAATGTTTTCCATTGCCATTGCCAGGACTGTTTTCGTATTTATTGACACCATCGTGGTAGAAGAATCGTAAATACGGCAGAGTAAGAAAAGGAACCGTAGCAAACATTTTAAAAATATTGGCAGAATGTGACGGCTGCTGGCACAAATGGGGGAGATGCAGACAGTGAGGAAGGAAATTATAACCACTATGGCAAAGGGGAAGTGTGTAAAGAAACAAAAAAAAAAAAACAGGTTTGTAAAATTTTGCGCTTCCATTAGTCTGTTTTAACATACAGGTACATAAATACCAGTTTCAAGAAAAGTAAAACAATTTTTCCAATTACATTACATATATATATAATTGTTTTGGCATGAAATGTTACACGAAGTATCAGAAACTCTTGATTTTAGTTTACTTGTAATGCTTGGTTCATGGATAATAATTGCAGCTCGCTTCTTAAAGTAAATTGTCTATTGATAAACTCATTTAAAACTTGATTCCCTTAATGATTTAAACTTAAAAATATTTCGAATGTAAATTTTCTGATATTATTGTCATTATTATTTTACCGCAGACAATAAGATAGAGGATTTTACCGAATATTTAGTTACATAACCGAAAGGACTCAACGACACCAAATGAAAAATAAGCAATTATATCTTCGAGTGGAATGCAGAGATATGTGACAGCAAGATTCAGTTTGTGTAAGTACACATGCACGCGTTCTACATCGATTTTACAGAACTATTTTCTTGTACGGAATACAAACTCTCGTTTCCAGTTGAGAATCTACCATAGCGTTACAACATTCTTGCCTTTCTGACCCCTTCTCCTCCTAATGATCGAATAGCTTTTTTTTTTATTTAGAAAAATCGTTCATGGAATAAGCGGTTCTTGTTATTTGTGTGTACTAGTATATTGACATTTATAAGGGTGTAAAATTACACATGCAAAAGTATGCGTAAAATACACTAATAAAAGACACTAAAAGTCTAAGCTTGTGTGTTTTTACAACCACGCCAATGTTCTATTAAAACACCTAAATCAGTGTAAAAGTACATATTTTTCTATTTCACTAACTACGTAGTACAATCTTACTGTGAAAAAACTCAAATTTACTTGTATAATGGCATTAAAAAGGGCATAAAATTACAAATGCGAAAGAATGTGTAAAAGTATACTAATTCATTGCACTAAAACCCTAAGTCTGTGTGTTTTTACAACCATGTGAATTTTGTATCAATCAGTATAGATCAGAGTAAAAGTAGATATTTTCCTAATTCACTCAAAATGTAGTACAGTCTTACAGTACTATTGACATTAGCAAGGCTGTAAAATTACAAATTCGAAAGTATATGAGCGTATATTTATACATGTAAATTTAGGGTAAATTTACATTTTTATGTGTAATTTCCTACAACGAGTACATTATAATTTTACGCTTATGTTCCTGTGAATTTAAATATAACTACAATTATTTGCTGAAAACATGCGATCTAGCGGTAGTGAGTAGAATGACAAATTATTCTATTACTGTCAAACAAGTTTAGTTTCTCTTAGGTACATATACATTTGTTAGAACTGGGCATGCTGAATCATTAAATATTTAATTTTCGTAAGTTGTGTACGACATGCATTAATAATCAACAGCATCTGTTATGTCCCCTCCAAAAAATAATTAGTACATAATTTTTCAACACTGATTGTCATATTGATTAGACTGCTCCTGGATAGACATTTTAGAAAAACAATGCCTCTTATTAAATGTGAACACTGAGGATTAATTTTACTTAGATAAACGGTACCTCGCTTTTCGTTTTGTATAGTGTACCACTATAGCACTAACTTTCTTGAGAAACAGGTTGGAGAAGACTAGCATGTTCTTTTTCCTCAAAAATGTGTATAAAAGAATGAGTTATACAGCGTGACGGCGGGACATCTTACATAATATTTTCCCTATAAGGCATACAAGATCCATGATTATTTATATTTACTCACTATGTTGTATATTATTATGTATTCGCTCACTGCTTTTTCGTTCGTTTTATTCTAAATTTAAAAAATAATTATCACGGCAGTAGTTCGGGGAACATCCGAATATTTTCCCGTCAATTTCTCGAAGTAAGGGTATCTTCTGAAGTCATGCCTTAAAATATGAAGGTCGCTTACCACGTGAATGAAAAGTGCAGTCAACGCACTGACTGTTCATCCTGCCTGTATTTGCAATACCTTCGCGTGTAACGTAATATATTCTATTTAGGCTTCCCAGTATTGTCCTGAACGATAGGAATACATTTTCATGCACGTTATATATAACTTTCATTATTTGTATGGGTTTTTGATGTGTGTTAAATTAACCCTTCAGAATTACTGGTCTGGTTTTTCGCATTTCCACTGGCCAAGCACTGAGTGCCTGGCTTTCACCAGATGACTAGTTCAGCTCGAAAAACAATTGCAATATAAAATTATTTATCCGGCTGGATTGTGGCCACTGCCCGCTTTGAAACCGTGAACGGTTGGGAGATTTCAAGAGCAGAGTATATAACAAAAAACAGAGCAGTTCTCTCGTCCTTGGTACAGTCCGCCAACAAAATTAACCAGCGACGGTGCTGGAAGCCACAGTTATTAACAGTGTTTTAACGTACCATTTCCGGCGTTGCAAATTTCCATTAGACAACTGTACCGGGTGTAAACACTCGTAACGCTGGAAATTTATTACAAAATTATAAATAGCTCCTGTCTCAGCCAAAGTGAGTGGTTTTGATATTGCTTGTTAGTTAAATAATTAGTTGTTTGGAAATTGTATATGCAGCTAGTGAGGGGACCACATGAGACTACTAATGATATTAACGTCTAATAGGGTGGGGTAAATTTTAGGTATTTAATTTTTCCGAAGAGCAGCAAATATAATGTTAGGCCACATGAAACAGGATACGAAAAATTTTTCTGATTTTTGTTTCGGCAAACTTTGAATCTTCGAATTCAAAGCAATGATTTTTTGTCAAAGCTGGAAATAGCTACACTTAATTTTAAAGAGAGCTCAAAAGGCGGCATGAAAGAATTGTATGATGAAGTGTGCGTAATTTCAGTCAGTTTTGTAATCGCAATGGCAAACTCCGCTTACGATTGCGTTATGAAAAATATAAGGTGGCAACACCTATAAAACCCACAGTATGATAATTTCTTATAGCAGCACAAGTGACTCTTTGCAAACTAGTTGTTGTTCTTGCTGTTATAAAGGGCTTTTTAATGTCCCCCGGTTTTATGCTTCAAGCAGAGCAGGGGACGGCTTACAGACTAACTTAAATTAACACACATGCCTTACCCAGGATTCGAACCTAGAACCTCCCGCACCCCAGATCAGTGGCGCACCAGCCGACTGCGCCACGAGAACGAGCCGATGATCAGTTCATTTAACACGAGGCGCCTACACGGAAATGACTAGTTGCCAAATATGATTTTTGTAAGACAACAAATGAAAATATATTTTACAAAATATTATAATTGAATATATGAAACCAATGCCAAATATTAACTAGCAATTATCGTTGTTATCGTGTTTACTATTAACCTTGGGTTACATTACAATAATATTGTAGGTTTCCTTAAATAATACGTCGTAAAATACAATATTTCAGCTGTAAAGTTACTCAAGAAACTTTGCTAACGAGATTCCAAATTAATATTTGTAACAAGCACACATATTGTTTGTTGAGCATAATCTAAATAAGTGCTTCCTTAGGGTGGTGCATGCCTATAAAGAGAAAGCATAAACACAAAGTCATAGGACTTATCACAAAAAAGTATATACAACGGAATAATTAACTTCTGGATGATGCGTAAATTGACAAAATCCGTTATCATTGTAAATTTAGTCTCTGGCTACAAATTAGTTCGCCTTGAAAAGAAGGGTTGCGACCTTAACATTCAAAAAATTCCGTGACGCAGAAGATTTATTGACGTTACAATGACTGATTACGGATTTAACACGTTCACATTAACAGAAGTGATGCTTGGAATGGTTCTCCTTAACAAAACTGGTTTTGAGGAATGTGTTACATGTGTTTCGAAATGTTTGCATTAATTACTCGCTAACAAATGGGTTTATGGGAATCACAGACCCGAAATTTTCGATGATTTGAACATGTTCATTAATAATCTGTAATAGGATATGTATCTGTTGCGCGAGCAGAGGGGAGGGTGGGGTCCAAGGGAGATGGAGAAATTTACATAGATAGAAAGAGAGAGAAAGAGAGACGACGAAGGCTTGTAAGTGAACATTTCCGCTTGGAAATTTTTTGAAGGATTAGTTTGTTTTCACTTCTAAAACTGGAGATTTCCAAAATGCTGATATTTTGAAAGAACCAATTGACTGCAAGATGCTTCATTTACGTAGTGTGTAGTATTGAAGAAGCCTGGCTGAGGCAGAATAAAATTGGTCTATTGACGTATATTTAATATTTTCTACATTGGTTGCACGTACAGATGCCCCCCGTGGTGTGTCTGTATAACACGCGCAGTTCTACATAGCAGTAAATTGCTCCAGTGGGTTAAACCACGGAAGGTTAATTAATTATGTTATGCGAGGGACAACCAAACAAAACGGACTTATTTATTTCATCGACCATAGCCTACGAATTTATTGTGAAGGGAGAATTGTGGTGGCATTCTAATTTCGCACATTTCAAGGTATATATCGAAGAGTCTCAGATAAGTATTTTTAAATTACAAGCTTTTATTTAACTTCACTTGTATGTATGTGGGTATGTGTGTTTAGTGCAAATATTGCAAGTTTAAACCACTTCCCTTTACCGAATTGAGTTCAAATATTGCATACATGAGTAGTTCCGATGACAATACAATGTGAAGGTACCACTGAGCTGATCTGATGATGGAGCCGGAAGTTACAAGCTTTCATATAAATTAACGTGTATATGTATGTTAAACCACTTCCCGTTATCCAACTAAGCTTGCTGCAGAAATGTTGCCAGACCTCCCTGTCTTTGACTGTAGCCCTTGTGAGTGTGGCACAAGGCTGCTCTGATCAGGCAGGGTGGCTTGGTTCGTCCGATCAGCTGTGCTTGCGCGCACGTGCACACACAGTCGAGTTGCGTCGTTATCGAGTGTATTAAGGGGTAAGTATCCTTGCTATCTTTGATTTATGTATTTTCCTCATTAACTTAATTTTCGGGGTCAATATTTAAAAACCAAGCAAGCCATGACATAGGGAAAATTTTAAAAGTTATTTCTAAATCCCACTTATTTTTCTAGCATTATTAGTATCACATCTGTAACCGTAGTCAAACATTATCTAATTATTTTATAATTTCAGTCCCGCATGGGAAAATACAGGTATATTTAAAACCCTGCAAAAAAAAAAAAAAAAAAACGTTAAGTTGTCCATGTCATGTCTAGCTTTGATTTTCCTTTTTTATTTCTGGTCATACATTTTCATTACGAAGTTTTTAAAGAAAATTCGAAGATGGAGTGGATACTATCCCTTTAATGCTGGTTTTTCATAACACGAAATTAATTTATTTTACATAAATGTTTTTGTAGGTCGGCGAAAGTTTATGAGAAACTTAGATGTCTTGTAAATGCTGATTTAATTTATCTCCTAACATAGAGAACATATCGAGCTGGCCTCGTTGTAATTGTCTCGATGAAAAATTTTGTTGTAGATATTGACCAGGGTCTGATGATGGAGCTGGAAAGTGGCCAAAGTAACTCTACAACTACATGCAGTAAACGTATCCAGTTTGGCCTCGTTCTACTTGTCTCAGTAGAGGGAGCATGTATGTTCTGGGGGACTTTGCGCAAGAGTGACCTAAGTATCATTTGGTGCAAGAGTGGACTAAGTGCCAGATCATGACATGAAAATGATAATTAATTTTGCGATTGATTTAATAATTAATCAGATTAATTGAATAATTAATTATATTATCTGACCAATTAATTCGATTAATCAATTAAGTACATAACATTTTGATATCAATGTTTGTTAAGTTAATAGAATTCTTTGATATAAAAGGACTTTTATTAATTTATTCATGTCATAAGGGTCATATTGGCAGAACAGGTTCGGTGTTAACTCAGTGAGGTTCTTGGGCTGACTGACCACAGAAGCAGGTTGAAATTGTATATTTAGGAGTAAATGTTGGTGTAAGAGTGGTATAAGATAAGTTTTTATTTATTTGGTTTTTACTGATATGTGGAGCGGACTACATGACCAGGTCGAATGTCTGGAATCATATTGATGATTTACCAGTTTTGATATGGGAGAAATGTTTTCTTTTCAGCGAAATATATATATTTTTAATTAAAAAAAGATGTTGAAATAGGTTACTGAACGAATTACTTTAGTCACATATCGAATAGCATTAAAGTTTAGAACTATTGCCGCGAAGCAAATGAAATAAGTGCGGTGCGAATTATTAACCAAAAGACTTGAAACAAATTTGTTAAACTTATTTTAACCATGCGATGAAATAGTTCTTCTTAGAAAAGTAACTGATCTCTACTTTAATCATGTAACATTGAATCTACAGGCACATATTCATGCGATTACTGAATGTAACTTATAATTTATATTTCAAATGCTAACTTGTCATTAAATGAAACGTGCAGCTAATATAAAATTACGACTCCCCATCATGAAGTCACACATACTTCACCGTCATCAGCTCTCTAAACGTGCATTAAGCAAAACTTTATAGAATTATTAAGTACACTAAGAAATTATTTTAATGGAAAGCAAATTTTCTCAACAGAAATATCCAAGAAAACTATTTTGCTCTTAACACCAAGTTAAAATAAACGTAGGTATTTTTATCATAATGGCTACTTAAATGTGACGTAAACTACATAATGTGTTATCATAAAACTTAATCATATATACAGCTCTATATACGTTTTAAGGTGTGTAATATTCGTAATATGCATAGTAGCAAGTCTGAAAATGAATGAACTCTGAAAAGTAATGGAATGAGGGAGAATCTCGATAAAATCTTCATGAATGAACTCTGAGAGTATTGGAATAGTGAGACAAGCTACACTATTGTTAATGATTAAGACAACTTCAGGTAAACAGACTCTTGCCCCGCTGTGCAAGGGTAAGGAATGGCAAACCTCACTAGCTGGAAATAACTTTGTCTTATAACTAATAAAAATATTAATTCTAACAAGTTTCCAAGGAAATACAAACTTATAATTTTTACTTTAACATACAAAAGGTATAAATTACTACAGCTGTGAATCAACATGTCGATGTTTGCTATGAAGAGATATTATTCTTCAAATATATTCTTACATTTTTTTTTTCAACAACACTTTAAAGAAACATTATACAATTTGCCAGACTAAGTCTATACTTGCTCCTCACTCCTCCTCCTCCATCCACATTCGCCTCCACACTTAACACCACACTAGCACCACATGGCACCACAGCTTGATCCACAATATGCTCCACAATCTGCTCCTCACACAGCACCTCACACAGCACTGCAATCTTGGGGAAAGTTAGTGCATTTAATAATTTTGTAAGGCTTTGCTTGATGCATGATTAGAGAGATGATGAGGTTGACCTATGTGTGAGTATGTGTGGGGAGTATTATTTTTATATTAGTGGGCATTTGTTTACTTTAATTTGTTCCATTTGGTAATCAAATTATTAAAGTCAGTTTAATGAATACATGTATGTAGATTCAATGTTACGTTATTAAAGTGGAGATCAGTTACTTTACTACAGAAAACAGTTTCATCGCATGATTAAAACTTGTTTAACGAATTTGTTTAAAGTCTTTTGGCTAATGATTCGTACTAATTTATTTGCTTCGCCGAAATAGTTCTTTACTTTTATGCTTTTCAAGGTGTGATTAAAGTAATTCGTCCGGTAAGCTATTTCAATGTATCTTTTAACTAAAAATATATGGACTTCACAGAAAAAAAACATTTACCCCATGTCTTAACTAGTTAAACCCTCAGTGTGCCTCCAGACATTCGACCAGGCCATGTAGTCCGCTCAGCATATCAGTCGCAAACAAAAAAATCATAAATGTCCCTTATACCACTCTTACACCAATATTTACTCCCATATAAACAATTATAACCTGCTCCTCTGGCCAGTCGGTCTGAGAACCTCACAGTCAACACCGAACCTGCTCTGCCAATATGGCCCTTATTAAATTAATTAATTAAAAAAGTTCTTTGATATGAAATAATTCTATAAGATTTAAAAAATTGGTATCAAAACATAATTTAATTAATTGGTAAATCAATTCTATTAATTATTCGACTATTTTAATTATTAAATTAATCGCACAATTAATAAATCTCGTTTGCATATCATAATTTGGCATTTAATTAACTGTTGCACCAAACGTGACTTAGGCCACTCTTCAACAAAGTGTCCCAGAACATACGTGCACCCTCTACTTGTCTCGATAAGTACTTTGGTTGTATATGGTGACCAAGGTGTGATGGTTTCGCCGGAAGGTGGCCAAAGGAACTCTACAATTCCATGCAATAAATGTATCGAGTTTGGCCTCGTTGAACTTGTCTCGATGAGTAATTCGGTTGTAGTTGGTAACCATGATCTGATGATTGAACTGGAAGGTGGCCAAAGAAACTCTACAACTACATGAAGTTAACGTATAGAGTTTGGGCTTGTTGGACTTGTCTCGATGAGTACTTTGGTTGCAGATGGTGACCAGGGGACTAATGATGTTCTTTAGTATTTAATTCGACAGATGTAGCAATGCACATTAACAGACATAAAGCTTGTCGCGTGATGTGAATTGCTACATAACGTAGTAACAAAACAATTGGTGAAACTGAAAAGTAAAAATTAAAATAAGTGTAAAATAAACTTTTGAAACCAAGATTTTATTTATAAATGCACTAAAGAGAAAAAAAATTATTTTAGTTACACAATTCGTAGAACTTGTAAGTTGTTGTCGAACAGCTATAACAAATTTTAATACAAATTCATATGTTTGTATCAATTTATGTTTAGTATGTAAAATCTTGGCGCAATATGAACGTATACTTTAGTTGCATAAGCGTAGTAACCACATTTTTTGCGTAAGGCTCTTGACTCTTCTTGTCAAGCTTTTATATACTAAATATAAATTGTTAAACATATTAATTTGTAGTAAAGTTTATTAGGAGTGTTCGACCATATACTACATGTTCTACAAATTGTGTAACTACTATAATTTTTTTCTCATTTCTTAAGTACTATAAATAAAAGCTTAGTTTTAAAAGTTTTGTTACAGTTATTTTATTATCAAAGCAATTTGTTTAAAATGTGATGTTCTTTAATCGTAATGTAATGCTTTTCCTGCAAAGCAAATTGAGTAGCGAAGCCAAAATTAAAATGTAAACATTATTACTTTATGATGTGCTAAATATATTAAAATTATTCCGTTTGTTTGCAGAAATTCTTTCGCTCGACCTATCATAAAATCATTCACTTGCATATCTTTATAAGAGAGTGATTTTAAATTATAGAATATCAGAGTTTTTGTTTAATTACAATAAATCCTATCAACAATCCTGTAAAACAGATTATTTACCGAGTCGAATAAACACACTATGCAATGTTACAAACGAACAAAGCGTAATTTAAAATTTTTAAATAATTTATTACTGCTTATGGAAAATCACAATAAATGCTTGTGTATCGATAATCTCATATTCACGAATGGCGCAATTGAACAGCACATTATAATGCCCGGTAATCAACGAGACTCAAATTTTTACGGCCATTGGGTTCAAGCAGGCATATGGTGAAATATTTTTTAAAATTTTTACTGGCGTAAAACTTGTGCCACGTAGAAAAAAAAACGGGTAAAAGAATTTGCCCCACACTACATTAAATCGATCAATAAAATCATGTGTCGTGGTGGCAATGCAGATATCAAGTCTGGCTGAATAAAATAACTAGCCATATGGCAATGCCAGATAAAACCGTTAGCGGTGGGAAATTGGGCCTTTTCGCTTCTGTATTGACAAATATTCTACAAGTCAGCCGCCTAAACATAATGCTGTAGATCAGCTATCAAGAGGAAACTCAAACGTGCAGATTAAACGGCTAAAATAGCGGTACGAGAAAAGGGATTTACGTAAGTAGAAACACAGTGTAACCCCTGTATTACACCGCATTAGTTTACACTTTCCTGCATTTTACACAACATTCTTTGATCCCCATGTCTGTTTTTACAGCACAAGTTGCCCTCTTTTTACACTTTCCTGTATTATGCCACATCTGTACCCAGTCCCTTGAAAACTGTAAATTAGGGGTTTCATTGTAAATATTCAATTTAAAAGAACATTCGGAACAAATGTTAATTCTGAAGTGGGTTTGTATTCACCGAGAAAATATTCCCTTCCTGCCTGCCTTGCTCGGCTTATAGGAAATTATAGCCTTAACGCGAAAGTAAATACTCTCTAAATGCGACATTGACGAATTGTTACCAACGCGATAGCAGATTCTTTTTTTTTTAGTGTGTTGTGAACTAAACAGTAAGCCTTGTTTGCTTCTTTTCCCTGTTTGATTGAAAAAAAAAAAAAGATCCATTGATTTGTTGTAAATTGTCATGTATTTTCAACTATTTTGTTATTCGGAGATGTCTCATCAGTGACAACGTTGTTAACCTACGCCCCTCAGCTGGATAGGCCGATTTTAACCCCAGATACCCCAAAAAAAATTAAATTCTAGAGGAAAAATATTTAAGATAAAAAATTCTCTTTTAGAATACTTCTGACGCTGTCCAGGATATGCCACATCCCAACCACTCGCGCAAGAGATTGTAACATTTCATGGTGATAGATAACACAGAAAACGCATGAAGTCTAAAGTCATGATATGGCGAATAGAAACATCGCCTCTGAAATGTGCGTGTTTATAAGCATATAGATCAGTAAGTTTTAGTGTGAAGAAAAGTGTTTTTAAAATTTTACTATTGGCGCAATACGAAAGAAAACGAGGGAATAAAATAATTTTTGGATGAGATGTAAAACTTTAAGACTAAGAGATCGTTCCTCTTGAGAATGCGTAGTAAGAAGTAATGTGAAAATAAAATAGCTCTCTTACTTATGCCTTCTTCTTCGAAATACATTTTTAACTAACAAGAGAACCTGTTAGTTTGATGAGAAAGCGTGATTATCATCGCAATGTGCCATTGGCAATCAATAAAATGAACTTTATGGAGATGGAAAACTTCCTATAGGTATTTTATACACCTAGACTATTTATTTTCACAGAAAACGAGTACTACTCGGTTTCGTAGAGCTACTGAGTTATTAATTTTATCGGTCGGAATCTAACATTTCCGGCATTATTCAGTTCAAAATTGTACCAAATTACGTTTACCACCATGCTTGAAACCTTATTCTAACATTTATTAGTGGATTATGGTGTTTAAAGTCAATTACAACCCTCTATTATTACAGGTCTAACTTCCAGCTTGTTGGGAAAGTTTTGAACGCTCATTGTGAATCACTGCGCAAACTAAATTAAAAGGGCATTTTCTGAGAGTTCATTAAAATTACGTAACATTTTTTTTACAGTGTTTCACCTTAGCTGTATCCTCGTTACTCCTATGTCTTATGGTAATAAACGTTATTATCTAAAAAGACATTTTAGTCAAAATTTTCAAGTCCCGGGACAAAAAAAATTTGATGTAAAATAACAAACAACCCATTACAATAGCATGCATGTAAGACGGTATAAGAAAACTTTATTTCTGCCGCCGTATATACACTTGGTTAATTATGCGGTCATGTTTCGACCAATATATTCGTATCACGAAATATACACTGGTACCTGCAATGATCATTTTAATATTAAAAGCGGATCCCGAACAGCTAATCTTTTCAGTACTGAGTTCGTTTATGGTCACACAGACGTCCGTAGGTCACTATTTCTGGTCTATGAGCACGTTCAATGGCATGCACGTGAAAAATTAACGCTTGCTGGACTTCAACGGTTAGTTAGCAGCGTAATAGTTTACTGTAAGCCTACCGAAGCCTACAGTATTATTGCCACCAGCAGAGTAAAAGGGAAGCAGAAGGTAGATAGAATTTTATTTACACCATACGATTTGCTGCCGGTAGAGCAACGATACATTAATAAATCATTTCCGACCGTATTTCTCCATCCACAATTTTGTTGGCTTGTTTCAACAATGTTTGCTATTGCCATGAAATAAAAGCTTTTACTAATATTTGGAGATATTGATATAAAATGACTTTTATACTGCTGTTAAATGTGGTGTTCAATAAAATACTAAATAGGTGAAAAACGCAATTAAAAATTCCCTGTGAACTCAATGACTGTCAAACATTTGTAGGTTTTTCCTTACAGAAAAATTTATTTTTATCATATATGTTACTTTAGAATAAGTGATTGACACAACTGAATAATGATCAGTAAAATGTGTTAGAAAAAGTTCCCAATGATCCTATGACTATTTATACTATAATATCAAAACATGTTATGCTAATTGTAATGAGATTATCTTGCGTTCTGTAGACTAATATATTTAAGTTGCTGCCACACACACATGCACGCACTTATAATGTGTGTATATGAAAACAATCGACTTTAAACTACATACGTTACACCTAAAGCATTTACATAACGTTGATATGCTCTTATCGAACCAGTTCGTAGCACCACGTTTCATTTGAGAGTAAAGAGTTCTATAGTTATAACTTGCATCAACATACTTCTAGATATATTATTAAGTTTTGTAGATAGCCAGCTTCTATACTATGGGCTACAAACGTTCAGTACGTACATCGTGAACACTGAATTAAGAACAACCACCAAATTGTGTACATTAATTAACGTAGGGAACAACTTACTTTTTAGAGCAGTGACAATATTACCTTTTTTTTTTCTTGTAAAACCCGAAAAAAATCTCTCTCCAGGGAATTCAATGACAATTCAGCCTTTCTCCCTAAAAATAGTCACATGACGTGTTAAAGTAGTTTGCATTGTGGGATTCCGAATAATATTTTTTTACTTTGTTTATTTAGAATATGTTTTATATTTATTTTCTATAATCAACGGCTTTCCATATTCAGAATTATATGTTTTTGTGTAGAATGCCGAGTACTGTTTATTTTTATGGTCATGTAATTTAACTTTTAAATGGGTAGGCCGATTCTTCTTTTGGGAAGTACTGCCGAGGGAAATCTTTATGTGATTGCCATTATAGGCTGTTCACGGTTAAATGAACACTTTCGATAGATCTGCTTAAGATCTATGTGTATTCACGTTATGTGTTTTTCCGCCTTATGTAAAATTACCATTGCCATGTGCCTCATTGCATACCTCATGCGTTGGTCAAGTGAAACTGTAGATTTACTAGAAAACTAAGTATTTTAGAAGTCTGCAAATTTTTACACTTCGGCACATTAAAAACAAACAGGAAGCGATAGAAATAATTTAAATAATCACAAATGGTTACCTAACACTTTTTATTCGACGTTAAGAAATTAAGCTGCTTTCCTCCCCATCGTTACCAACGTTACTGGGTGCATGTCACTCAGTGCACCAGGTAAAATATATGCAGGCAGGGGCAGTGACATTTATTCTAAGGTTGATTTAAAAAGTGCCCATTTTATCGTGAACAACCTTTACCTTAAAGGAATATATGAACTCTTTTAGCCATAAAACTATGTCTCAGCTGTCAAGCATTATCGTCGACCAGGCGCAGGAATGTGAGGCGTATCAGACATTGCGGTGATCAACAGAGTTGAAGTATAACTTTACTATCGAATTATGCAAGAAAATGTATAAAGCTGACGATAACTGCTATTATACACAATGTTTATTAAATGCTTTTGACCATTTCTCAACGTTTAATGTTGTATTTTCTAGAAAGAATGATAACTCGTGTATACATATTGACGCGACTGCGGAACTTTGTGTATTAACATATGAATGTTGATGGTGAAGGGGAGAAATCAATTTTTTTTTGCTTTGTATTGTGCCGACGAAAAGTCCTTTTCAGATGCTACAGCGTAAGGTCATTTCTCGATGATGCGGCATGTAAAATCCGGTAACTTTCTTCGGCAACACTCCGAAGCTCAACATTTCCGAAGGAAAGAAAGTCTTACGAGATCACTTTCCTGCCTGTGGGTGCGTCTGTGCGTGTGTGTGTCATCCGTTTTCCATTTTTGAAAGCTTCAACCGAATTTCACCAAATTTGGTACACGTTTAAAACAAAATAAGGACACCTGACTCTTATACTTTTAGACCACGTCGGGCACTTACTTTCAAAATGGCGGATATTAAAAAAAAATTGGAGATGTATCTCGGGAACTGTTCGACCGGTTTAAACCAAATTTTATATGCTGGCATATCATTGTGTAGGCATTCAATTTTGAGATGCATATTGTTGTTGGTCAGCTATTTTAGAATATAGCACCTATTAAAAAAATTTATATTTTACACTATATCTCGAAAACTACTTATCAATTCCTCACTTAATTTAGCATGTAAGTAATATTATAGTAGGCCTTATAAACGTTTGTGGCCAAACTTGATTAAATACTTATTTTCAAAATGGAGGCCATACACGTGTTTTTAAGTTTATTTAGTATATCTGCCTTATAATTTAAACAATTTCGACCAGATGTTATGTACTGGAAGTATATATTACAAGTATAATCTATATCAAGAAATAACTTCTTTTGTCCACCATTTTGTTAGATGACACCATGTGAGGGAATACTTTTTTCAATCATATCTCTGGAAATAATTGACGGATTCTTTCCAAATTTGGCGAACAAATAGTACTGCAGAAGATGGTGTAAACTGGTATGTTTTATGAATGTCAGGCACTTATTTTTAAAATTGTAGCCTAAAAAATTGTTAAGCTCAGTATATTTTATTTAGGAAAGAAATTCCAACGTCATTTTGTATTCTGGCAGTACCTACCAATTTCAACTATCAAATTTGTCTATGCAGAGACTCATTTATCTACAATTTCGTAAGCTAGCCCTGCCAATAAAATAATTATCTTGCCTCGTATATCGGGGAAACAATCAACCAATTCTTACAAAATCTGTTGAAGATGTTGTACTGTGATAAACATTAAAAATAATTTATGTTTTTTTTTAGTAGGGCGTACTTATTTTTAGAATGGCAGCTATAAAATCATTTTATATCGTAGGAAGTATTTACGATATTATGTAATATATTTTAACTTAACTTTGTATATTTGCATTATACAATCAACGCTATTGTCCCTGCGTTACTGTTTTGTTCTCCATTTATGAAGATAGCCTCATGAGAGTTACAGATGATTTATGCCATTTCAGAAGGAACAATCTACCTATTCCCACCAAATGTTTCATTGGAACATTTCAAAAAAATTTGTACCAAATTGTGTACATCATAAAAGCTACAGAAGATCATATAAACTTTCATGATTTAAACGGGTCAGACCACGATGTTCAAAATGGCAGCTTCATAAACAATTTAGGTGAGTAATACATATGTAGAAACAATTTAACCAAATTCAACCAATATATCTATGTAGAGGGTATACATTAGAAGCATCGTATATAGTGCCTCTTTTTTGTCAATTTCGTATGATACCATCAAATAAGGAAAAAAATGTTTTATGTCATAACTCAGGGACCAAAGAACCGATTTCCATTAATTTCTTCACACAAATAGCGCTACTGTAGGCCATGTAAACATACATGTTTTATGTGGCTCAGTCACTTCTTCAAAAATAGCGTACTAATGACGCAAGATTCTGAATTCATTGCTGATAGTGTGAACCATCGACTTCCCCATTTTGGTTCAAATCGGTTGAATAGATCGTGAGATATGACGTTTACAACTAAAAATATTAAATGACATCAATTTTCAAAACAACTATTTAGCGTGTTAAAAAACTACAAAAATTCTATATGTGTACTGAATTTCATGAATTCCATTATGCCTAATATGATGATATACCTATGTCGGTGAGACAATTTATTTCGCCTCTCTTTATTTTAAGTGACCACAATATATTTTCAAAACCTGCCGACATATAGCACAGTCGGTTTAGTTTCGTACGTTCAAAAGCCGGCGCATGCTGTTGTTTAGAATATGCATTGTGGAAAACAGAAAACATTGACGCATTGTACTACGCAGTGAAGTTTAGTGTTTGTGTGAAATGCAAAGTAATACATTATGTTTAAACTGTGTGTTTAGAGTAAGAAATATAAACTTTGTGTTATAATGTCCATAGAATGTACAATTGTGTGGCAGTGTCGTTTTTTTTTTTTTTTTTTTCATTTTTTCCATAACTACATTTTGTAAGGCGTAATGTAGTTAGCGAAAATTTAACCTTTATGTTCGATCTTCTACTCTACCTAACTTAGTGATATTAAGCCAGCCACAAGCTCACTCTAGCACAGTTCGTGGTAAGGAGTAAGGTAGAAAGAGCGCTGCACCCATTTCTTTCCACTATTATATTTTTTGCCTTTGTAAAATGTCCGTTGCAAACACCACATCTCCAGTCGTCGTAATCCTCCGTAGCACCAGAAAAATACACTTGTGTTTCATCATTTGTAGCCTTCCCTCTTCGTGATGCTCCAGAATGTCCAGCGGCCCTATGATGAACTTCTCTCTGGTAAGTTATTTTCCGTGGACGTTGTTCCATTTTATTGTGTCTAAACACAACAAAAAACATTTTTCGGAACCTTAATTTCATGAAATAGCAAATTAAATCATAAACTGGCTAAGGTCAATCATACTCTACAATGAAAACACCGGAAAGGGTATATCCTGCTCAAGTAACCTAAGGTTGCGATAGGTTATCTTATTCGGTGATAGGACCTTATTTGGTTATAGGACCTAATTTGGTAAGGACTTGTAGTAAAATACGAGGGCTGTTAAATATATGTTCCGTACATTGTTTTCACTATTTCGTTATCAGAGATCTCAAATAATATAATTTAATCATTATTAAATTTTTTCAATAGATGTGTGCAGTAGCCCTTCGAAAAGCTTTCATTATGATCAGTTATTACTAGAGACCTAAAGATTTCGCGGATTCATTTCGGGTCAAGCTAGAATTGAAAACACGTGTTTTTATATAACTTCAGCCATTGGACCACACGGTGTTCGACATCTCCTGGAGAACGCTGGCCCAATCGTCTACTTCCACTGTAACCGCAGGAAACCAAAGTGCAGTTGACATCATATTTATACATATGGTTATAGTGTAGAGTCTGAACTCATGAATTTTTTAGGTCTCTAGTTATTACACAAAAGCTTATCAGATATTCAGCACTGAAGTATGAATAGATTATTTAGTTTTCTCGGCAAACGTCGGGAAATCAATGTGATGTTATTTACACGCATATGTGGCCAAAACCATATGGAAGGAATCGGAAAATATTTATGTCTCACGTCATTTAAACACAAGTCATAAAGTAAGGTCTACAAACATATTTCTAATAAAACACGTGTTCGTTTTTTTTCAATAGAATGATTCTTCATTTCTGCCTATTATGAATTCTTTGAGTTTTCATTCTGCCCATTCTCTTCAATAACTTAATCTACTATTAACACTTATATGAATGTAAAAAGCGGGAAATAATTACAATTTAAATTCTTCTAAACTTAAACTCGGCCTGAGAATGTAAATTATCTGAAAGAAACATAAAAAGGTAAATCCTACGAACTGGACTGGACCTCCACAGCTAACAGGTAAACAAAGTAGCGCTTTGTGTGAGCGGACCGTACGAAAAAGGAGGGTGTAAAAGTTTCATGCAGCGTGACGGTGGTAAGTACGCAGGTAGAAGTAGAGTACCTCCCAATTGGACACTACACACGAATTCACCACACACAGAATCCATTAGAAGGTTGCACTCACACTACTAAAATTGTCGTAACGATTGTTACTACTTTTTCACTACATACGGTCGGGATAATAATAATAATAATTATTGTCTTACTTGATGAAGGTTCATTTGCACAGTATTGTTTCCAAAGCATCGAAAATGTAAATACGCTTGAATAATGAATTACATATACTCTTACTAAATTATTTTTTAAAAACATTCACAAGTCTGTGAAGTATGACAGTATGTTACAGTGTTACAAAATATATGCATCATCATTTCATATGCAGTATAAATCACAGTGTTAAGACGTTTTTTGCAGTGTGTGTACTACTTTATAATGTATTCAGCGTGTTGTGCAGTCGTACGCAATGCTTCATTGGAGGCCGCTCCAGCTTAAGTGGTTCGGTAGTGTGGGCGACTCTCTCTCTCTCTCTCTCTCTCTCTCTCGCTCGCTTTCTCTCGCTTTCTCTCGCTTTCTCTCTCTCTCTCTCTCTCTCTCTCTCTCCCCCCTCTCTCTATCCGCTCTCTCTCTCCCGCTCCGCTCTCGCTACCGCTCTCTCTTCCGCTCTCTCTCTCTCTCATACAATCAAGAACAATATTTACTCGCTGCTCGGGGAGGGCGCTTCAACCGCGGTCGGTTTCTCCGCCGAACTTCAAAGCGGGTTTTCAGACGGAAGCTCTCCTCGGCCTTTATCAGTGTAGAAGGCCCACGTTATCAAAGCCACACGGAACAGCGCACGTTGTTTTCCCACAGCACAGCGCACGTCAATTCAGACAAGCATGTACAGGGCTTGAAGTCACGTCGAAAGTGAGGTCATTAGAGACGGGGCAAGTTGCTTGGAGAAGCAGGAACACAGGGCGGGAATAGGCCCTTTGCCCTGTGGTAATGAATCATTCCCAGTGTTCGCCCGGAGTGATCTTGGAAAGCGTGGGAAAACCGAATCGGGATGCTCGGACAGGAAATCGAACCCAGGCCCTACCGAATGTGTTTAACCACTGCGCCACCTGGTTCTGTCTCTGCACGCCAAATACTGTTTTGTAAGTGTGGAGAAGTGTGTGCTGTTTTAGTGGCCTTTTAAACAGCTGAGGTCTTTCGGGAGTGACGCGAAGACAGAATAATGACGGGGCAGATGCGGAGATCGCAAAGAACCCTTGCCGAAAACCGAACCCATATCGCCACGGCGGGAAAGCGAGTGGCCTGGGCTCTAAAGAACGTGGTTAAATCCACATAACTCACGTAGCTGTCGGAAGGAAAGGAACAGCGTGGCGTTTGTAAGACCTCGCATATTTTCGATGTTACAGTAAGTTGAAGATAAACGCATACGTGTCTGCAGGTGCGATTATCGGTACGAGGGTTGA
The DNA here is from genome assembly GCA_029891345.1 of Dryococelus australis. NCBI lineage: Eukaryota > Metazoa > Arthropoda > Insecta > Phasmatodea > Phasmatidae > Dryococelus > Dryococelus australis. Next base: position 171,818,205 of record CM056996.1, read on the forward strand.
CGATGTAAAAAATGAAGGGGTAAGTACCGGCTCTGAAAGTTTTTTTTTTATGGCTGCCCGTTGATTACGCTCTAGTCGGTGCAAGTGTCCGTAGCGAAACCTGAAATGGAAAAAATAGAAATTCAGCTCCGTATAGTTGACGTCTTGTTCGGGAGTGTTCTTGTGATCTAGACATATGTTTATGGGTTGGAAGCACAGTGACTTGAAGTAGTAATACAACAGCAGTTAAAACTAGCTTATTGGTGTTAATGCAGTTGTTAAGAAAACCAAATGCCTTCTGTAACTGATATTCGCGTAATTAAGTAGATAAGACGAGCCCCACGAGTACATAGATTTCAAGTCGAAAGACCGACTCTCAGGTTTGAGCAACCAAGAATTACAGCTCTTGCACCAAAACTTGTTTTTACAAAGATTATGCATTATTTGGTTTCAATTTCTTTGTTTCAAAATTAGGAAACAGACGTACATAAGTGTTAAACCTTCTAACGCAATAGCACACCACTACTGAAACGGTTCGTATTTGAACATTCATTTTTTTTGTGACAGTATGAATAATCACAACAAATTTCCCTACATACAAAATTCGTTAAGCTGTATTTTAATATCGAAATATTTCTATATTAGCTACGATATATCGCATAGATTATTGCGCTGAAAAGCAAAAGTCAGAAAAGTCTAATTTCCACTATCATAAATTTACACTTCTCAGCATTAGTGGTGGAATAATTTCGGTAGCGGAACCATTTTCCCGATGACGTAAAGAACGAGCAAGGTGACCCACTAGAATGAAAAGTAGGTCACTTATATTGTGAGCAAGAGCGTCAGAAACGTTCAAACACAGCCACGATCGATAAACTCAATTCCAGCTATCAAGTGGGAGAGAAATAAAAACGCGAGACAATTTTCAAAATAGTGGGGGGAAATCATGGCTTACATCAGTAAATAGAGGATTTATCAGCATTTGCTATTTACTCGACGACCGGGATTAGTGAAGGCCGTGATTCTTAGCAGGTATGTAAATATTTTAAACGATAAATATGTACGAAATTTCAACATACAAGGATATTTTTATGTTTTCAATTATTATTTATGTTAAACGTTTGCTAATTACGTGGTTTCTGCTATTATTAACACGCTAATAGACATAAATAATATTGCAATAGTTCAATCCTTTAATTACTCGTTAATGGTGTTTCTGGCCTGAAAGAAAATATTAGTTACGTGTTCAACAATACATCCCAACAAAGAATAAATGAAAGCATCCACTTTAAAATGTTCGCACAACTTTAAAATAACTAGACAGATTTATATAGGTAGGTTTTAAAAAGTAATTATACAAATACTCAAATACCCTTTCATCGAAACAGCCAGTATTTTTTTCTGAAAAATTATTGTTACACTTTCGTTGTTAGGTGACTCATATTTTGAAGAATCCTGCTGAAATGAATAATAGATATCTCAAATAAATTTTCGTCTCAAAATATTTAAAAAATGTTTGTTTTGGCAGTATAACACGAGGCTTCCTACACAAACATAACAAGAATCGAAATAATAAGGCACTTTATCTCCGAAGAAATGGGTAATACAGAAATTGTAGTAACCTAGATCTTAGCTAATCGTGGTTATTACTGCGACGTCGTCAATTTTTCCACCTAGTGTTTGCAGCACTTCCTGTGTTCTACCGAAATTAATACATTACGAAACCGAATGGAAGAAAATTGTACCCTCGCAAAAATTTGAAATTTGATTATTCGTTGAGCATTGAGTGAATATGTCATTGACTTGTATAAAATATTCTTTAACACATTTAGCAGCCACGCAGCTTTATAATATTAAACTACACATTATCGGACTTATTTAGTGGTTTTGATTTTGTTTTTGAGAATTTCAATATTTTTATTTTGTTATTTTTCGTAAAATATAAGGTATACAAAAATGTTTGTTAATGATTAGATTTTTTATAGCTTACTCAAAATACTTACAATCTGAAAATCAAAATTTGTGTTCATTTATCATAAACCTTATATTTCATACACAGTTTTACTCGGAACGCATAATCTATATTCACAATTTTTTTTAATAAAAATTAATTCTTGTGAAGAAACTGACAGGAATTCTCCTTGTTTCTAGGCCTACTTACGAAAAATAAAATAATCTCTCCGTAAAACATGTGTTTATATTAAAATGCTTTCTGGCTGCTTCTGTAAACATAAATACAAATATAATTTTTTACCTTTTAAGACATCATTTTTGCTACTATTTTACAAAGATGAGATATAACCATAATTTCAAGAAAGTGCTATGTGAAAATATATATTTGTTTCTCTATGAGTTTGGATTATTTATGTATTACAGAACATTTTTTTTTTTTAATTTTGACTGTGTTTAATTTAAAACAATTTAATTTTCCAGTGGGTTTTTTTTTTTTTTTCAACTGTGGTTGTCACCGGTTTGAGTTCAAAAGTGAACATAAGATATCGCACAAAGGACGTCCGGTCAATCAAAATAAATTTGCTGACGAAGAAACGGATAATATTTAGGAGCCGAATCCGAAAAACAAAACTGCACTCACGCTTAGAGCAGGTAGTCCTGTTGTAGCACTTACAGAAGAACTTGCAGCCTACTCACAAACTAGCGCAAACAGAAGAATATTCTGGGACGTAGCACAAGAAACGAATAATGATAAATAAACGACCCATAACATTTTCGAACATATCAAAAGGGCACCGAAAACGTTTAGACTGAAGATGAGGTGGACCGATCTCGCATGTTACGTACAACCAGTCTCCGTGTCCCAACATTGCATGTTTTTCTGCCGACACGACAAGCAAAAACGGCGTGGGTTGGATTTGATGTTAGAACATTATCGTTTAGTGAACAAGTACTTTGAGATGATTTTATACTTCCTATAGCCAATCTGGAAGTGCAGATTGATTAAATTCAAATTGGCTGATATATATTATTGATAGTCATTGTCATTTAAAAAGTAAGATACCTATCGAAAACCACGCTTATTTTGTTGGCCATGTGACTTTGGCAGTTATGTTGCTTCGGGGTAGTTCTAAGTTGGGCACATGCGCAGACGAATAGTCGGATTGCCTCATCTTCAGTACATGCGTGAACGTGAAGAGTGAACGAATGAGTGAAGATATTTGGGCGGCTCTCAACAGCGAGGTCTTGAGAGCCGATGAGGGTGATTGAAGGGAGTATGGAGCAGGGCCAGGATGAAAGGGCGAGGGAAACGGGAGATCGCCGAGAAAACCCGCCGGCCAACGGCATCGTCCGGCATAATTCCCACATGCGAATATGCGAGAACGCCACCGTGCAACAGAAAGATGGTGAACGCCGGTATAATGCATAGATTGCACAGAAGCGTGATTTTTGAGGTTCGGTCACCGCTAACGAGCAGTGACCACAAATGGCACTGATAGCTAGGGACAAGTGTTTTCCGCGAAAAGATTTTTAAGACCAGTTGTACTCCAAAATACTTATATTCATATGCACTTTCGTGATTGCATGATTTTAAATGTAACGTGACTCAAGTATCTGTCGCTTATCATGGACGTTTAGTATTGGAGTACTTTATTGCTACTACCCCAATCAAAAACAAATATGTATTCTCACGTAGCCACACAGTCAATCACCAAAGGAAGTTGTGGTTGTAGACGTAGAATATTGAAGGCTAGCATGGCCTTAAATATCCTCGCGAAAAACACGTGTCCCTACTGATAGCACTAGGGTGGTGATAGTGATGGCGGTAGAACGTGAGCAATGAAATGTTCAGAGCGGCAGAGAACATAGCACGGAGGTGGCGGCCATTGCGACATACGCTCCGTGTTGCCGACCTGAACGCCACAGGTCGAATTTCCCCCGAGGGGGCTGCGTCCGTTGTGTGTTTTGCAGTGCACTGAACTGGATAGTGTAGATTACTGGAGTGTAGAAGCTGCTCGCGGTAAAGCGAGCACTTTTGATATCAGCCTTAAAAAATGTCATGCCTGCGTGTATAGGTTGAGGTAAAGCAACGGCCTATGGAGCACTGCACCCGACTATACAACTCGTAAAAAAAAGTAGTACAGACGCCATGAGAATTGTCACAAAAGTGCTATTTATGCTATACATGAAAGTTTAATGTACATATTTTGCAATATTATAAAATATTTTACCAATATATACTTTTTAAACGTAAAAAATTTATAGATCGGTAGTCCGCATTTTTTTTTTAAATTTAAGCGCATTTCCCTTTTGGATGCTTCGGAAAGCAGAATTCGCAAGAAAATCTTCTTTAGTTTCAGCCGTAAATGTTTGTAACAAATGAATGCACATAAAATCAATTCTACAAATTATTTCATATATAACTTCAACCTTAACGTGAACACTGACTGGCTCGCACCCAGTAATGTTGGCAACGACTGAGAGGAAAGTAGTTCCACGTATTGACATGGAATTAACCAAACATTTGTAAATAACGAAATAATAACTTTCACTCTCTGTTTATTATTATCACGCTATGTGTAGGAATTAGTAAATTTGTAAAATAATTAATTTTATGATAACTTCAGAGTTACACTTCACCGACGCATGAATAAAGTACTCGATCCCACGGCAACGTTAATTCTATACATGTGGTGGAAAAATGCACAATGTGCATGCAAGTAGATCTCCTTTAAAATATACGCAGGAAGCGGCAGTAACATTTTCCGAAGGCTGATTTCAAAAGCGATCACTATTTATACAAAGAGTTGGAGCCATTTAATTTTTATGGAATCACTGTTACGGCACATTCCAATCTTGTAATGCTGCAGGACTGGTTTTTCTCACAATTCAGTTAAGAGACTGGAGATTTAATTTCTTAGCAAAATGGACCACATTTGCACATTACTTTCGTCAATAAAAACTACGTTGGTGTTAAAGTTTTCAGTAATAGCTTTCATTTCATAACACGATTTTATATTTTCGTAATGTGTTCTCATTTGTCATGTTGGCTGCTTGAATATATTGAAAAACGGGGAAGATGTGTAGTTGGGCAATCGTAAAACTCGAATTATGCCGAGAGAGTGAAGCCTCCTAACTATAGCTTATTTTTCGATCACATCCGATGATTCCGATTGAAAGCGACACAGTACGCGGGTATCGATATCGAGTTTTATCGATTGACTGGCCGAGGTATTCAGAAAAGTTATCAGATTGGTGTATTCGAGGGTGAAATTCACGGATATTACTACAGAATTCACATTTATACAAAAAATGGTATTGATCGAAATTTCCAGAAATAATTGGTATAGGAATCAATAATGAGAAGAAAAATACACATATCCGTAATTTTTCTCACTTTCGTCTGATAACCAACAAAAGTTTCGACTCGGATTTCGAGTAGCTGGAGTCAATGACTTGAGAAATCGTAATGGTTCAACATAAAGCTAAATATTGTTAAAATATATTTCTAACATATTTAATTCATTACAATATATTTTTTTATGCATATATATTTTTACACTTTAATATCATAGGTCAACATTATTTTGAAAAAAACTATATTCTATTTTCTTATTTCAGTGCAAAAGTAATTTTTACAAACGTATGATTTTGGGAAATTTTTTTCAGTTGTGTGTGAACATATATAATTTCAATTCGTAAATTTAGGAAATTTAAAAGTTTATTGTTTGTACATAATAAAGAAAATAAAAATGCGTATTTTGACAGTATTCCTTAAATATTAATGGTAATGCATTTTCCCTAATGAAAGAATATTAATAATATTGGATTGTGTGTTCTCTTGTATCAGGAAATGCTAAGCTTATCTTCAACAGTTTAATTTTCGGAGATAACACATAGCATAGTCTGTCTGTATAGGCAGATCGTTTTCTTTTCTGGAATAAATACGCCATTAAAAAAATTAAGCCTGTTATCGGATATATTATATCAACAATGTGTCTAGTCTCACATTTGGGATTGCTATTCTTGCAGTAGTCCATCGTTGAACTTTATATGTTAGCTCGTGTTTATTTTCGAGATGCTAATTCTAATCTGTTCATTCTAAATCGTTGACTAGCTGATACACATTATTTTTCTGGTCATAAATTTTATTTTTACGCCACTTAAGAGGTTCATGATACTCTATAAACTGTAAATTGTATATTTTGGGCAAGATCTACACCAACTACGTGTTATTAGTGACAAACTCAGCTGATTGCGTATAATTAGGATCAATAAATTCCTTTCTTCACCGCAGAAGCTGAGCTGATGGAGTATACCGAAATTATATTGGTATTTCATAAGCACATAATTGACATTTTGTTTCATTAAATATTTTAGATACTTCGTATATTGGCATAAAATAAAATTATAAATGTGTTCAGATATAAATCACTTTTATTTTTTTCTGTTATGTTTTTATAATAACAACATTTTTTAATACTTGAGTACATGGACTTAAAATTTAATTATAAAAGAATACAGACATATGCTATTTCTGGTATTGTTGTATGCTCTTTCATAAATGAATGACATAATTTTCGGACCTTCTGAAACTTGCTTCCAACAAGATGTTAGGAGAAAAAGTTAAAATACTGTGGTAGAATTATTATATTAACACAAATTAACTAATTTTTATTGTTTTTTTTTGGGAGACCGATAAAATACTGAATGATAAAACAATGTTCTTAAACCTTAATTCAAAAACGGGAAATTATATTAGGCGGAAAAAGTTTTTCATAGCTTAGGTAATGAATATATTGAAAGTGAGGGTTACTTTTTTTTATTGTAATGATTTTCATTCAAGAAATTACATTAAACTGCAGCAACTATGCTACCAAACAAAATCATATTTAAACTACAAAAGAAAATTCGTGTGCACAAAATCACTGCAATAGAATACCAGCGGTGCACAAAAATATTACAAAATATCTTCCATCTGTATATTTTTAATAAATAGATATTCTCTTTCAGTAGATATAACCAGGATATTACAATGTATCGTAGGACTTATTGTGGTAGAGAGGGGTTTTAACAGAAGAAAAAAATAAGAGTTCAACAACGATACGTGAATGAAAATTACTATAAACATGTATTTTTCATTCAATGACGACATATGGATAGATTCTGCTATGGTTTTTGGTTAAAACTGATAAACTTTAACGGTAATATCATTTTAAGCAACGAGATCGCCGATCTATACAGTAGCATTATTTATGTTTACTTCGAAAGCTTTGTGAGATCAACGAGTTCAGAAATTACAAATAAATATATTTCAACTTAAAAAAAGTATGAAGAAAGCACTCCAGTGATGTCCTAAAAATACCTAAAAACAATTATTTCTTTCGTTTCCACGAGAAAATGTTGAATTATCCGATTTTATATTTCTTTAATGCAATATATTCTGCTTTAATCACTCTCTTGTTAATCTTTTTAAGTGGCTGCAAAATGACGAAATAACTACTAATTAGAATTAAAGTTTCTAATTGTTCACTTATTTCGTTGTTGTTTATTTACAAACTGCTTTAATATAATTCCTCACTTCCGACGACTGTGAATAACCATAAGAATTTTAATTTTTCCTGCACATGGAACTGTTGTCTCACATAGTGAGTAAACATTTCCTTTAAGAAAAGTTATAAGTACGGTTTTGAAAGGGGTTATCAATGTCCCCCAGCGTTATGTTTGAACGGGAAAGGCTTACAAACTAACATATAACCTAACCAAAACTAACGCCAATCCCGCAGCTAGGATTCGAACTGCACCACAGGCCGGCGGCGCACCAACCGACTGCGCCACAGGAGGTCGGTAAAAGTCATAACATAAATGAGTCAATGAAGTGCAAGACTGCAAGAAAACCAGTTGTGGTGACTGCTGTGGTCCCATTCACTACCCTCCTACTGGCTCGCATTATACCGGACACGGTGACTGTGCTCAACAACGTCGACCAAGGATGAGGTAGACCGATCTCTCTAGCTGCGCACAACCAATCCCCGTCTCCCAACATTAAACTGACACGTCTAGCGAAAACAGCGTGGTTTTCGATTTCAGGTTAGAAGACTGATTTGGAAACAAATGCATTGAAATTTCTGTATGCTTCCTCTAACCAATTTGTAATGCAGTGCGATTAAATTGAAATCAGCCAGCAAAAGTATTTCATTAACATAATAGTGCTTGTCACTTCAAAATTAATATATAATCAAACACTTTCATCACTGTTGGACATGTGACTCCAACAGTTGTGTTCCTTAGGGGATAGGTCAAAGTTGAGTACATACGCAGAAGACGAAAAAGTTGTCTAAAGACTGTTCGCGATAACGTGAGCACTTTTGAAATCAACGTTGGAAAAATGTCATTGCTCATACCTGCATATATTTTAACGGGCAAGCTGATGGACATGCGCCCAGTAAAGTTGGTAATAATGAATGGAAAGTAATTCCATATCTTAACATCGAATAAAAAGTATCACGTATCTGTTACAACTCAAATTATTCCTTTGACTTTTTTATTTTAATGAATCGAACTGTAAAGAAGAAATAATTCGTTTAGTATCTTCTTTTGTAATAATTTCAAATTTTCACTTGACGTACGCATTAATAAAGTGATGAGGCCCATGGCAACGTTAATTTTACATAAGGCGGAAGAAGACACAATGTGTATACAAGTATATCATAAGCAGGGTTTTCGAAAGTATTTATTTTACCGCGAACAGCCTATACCTCATCTTTATTCTATGCTCTACAACGTCCATTATAGGCTGGTCGTCAGCCAGAATGGATAGGTTGCGGGGGGGGGGGGGAGGGTGGCGGTGTTGATTGGAGTGATTTGAGCTGCTCTTGAGAGGAGTCCACAAGGACACATTTTCTGTGAAATCCTTGTTTGCGCGTATTCGCGTATCTCGGTAAATAAATGTTTTCGAAATAAGACTTTTTGCCAGAAATGCTTAAGAACAATTTTCTTTGTCTCTATGTTTTCCTTTGCATATTAAGTAGTTCATGGAGTAACAAATTCGTGCAAATGGTCAAATATCGCATATTTAAAGTCTGCCTGTGCAGTTTCAGTAAGCGGCAAGAGAAAAGTTCAAACATAAGGGTGTAGTTTAATCTGTGGGCTTTAGTTGCGTGTGTTAAAAGTCCTACTGTTACAGTTATAATTTTCACAGTACAGGACCACAACGGAAACACTGCGCATCTTGCGCGTAGGAGCGATGAGGCGGTAGGCGTGTGTGTTCGTGTCGCCCGTATCGCTCTCTCGCTTCTTGACCTTAGCCGCGCATCTGTGTACTCCTTAACACCGCTGTCTTGAGAGCCGGTGAGGGTGAAGCGAGGTAAGTGTGGAGAAGCGTCGGAAGGAAAGGGCAAGGGAAACGGCAGATATACGGGGAAAACACAGCGACCAGAGGCATCCGGCACGATTCCCACTTGAGGAACTCCGGGATCGATCCCGCCGGGAAACGAACCCTGTTATTAATGTGCAGGGTAAAATTTTTCCCACTCAGTTCGTTTACTTTGCCAGAACGATTTACAATCATTCGTCTCGTTTTGCATAGTTCTCACAAAAATAAATTGTAATGCCAGAAAACTATTAGTGCCGGGTTGAAATGTTCCTGTATTTCCTTATGAAACACATGCTAGTTCTGTGAGAGTTTTATTTTCAAGGGCGACGAAGTTTCCAAAGTAGCTACGCTTGAGTGTGGCGCTGAATGTGTTAAAAACCTACGCCTTATGCCAGTATGCTAATGAAGGAGAAAAATTTGTGAGAGGAAACTTAAAATAAACTAAATCTAAACGTAATTGAGTGAAATTTTATTTGTTGTATGTCGTACACCGCCCCAATTATGGCATTAAATCATACAGACATGAGAAGATTAGAGATGCTGTTGTCAAAAGATATGTAAATTATGCATGAAGAATTACGCAGAAGATATTAAATCAGTGGTCACAAAAAATTAGACAAACCACAATAATAAACGGTATACACACATAATTACTCTGAAAGAAATAACCCGGAAAACATAGGCTATCTCAACGGTAAAAAGAGAGTTAGGCCTATGCATAAAATCTGGACACTACAAAAATTACAAATCAAATGATCACACCAGTCTTTTCGTGACAAAAATAAGCATCTGCATGTATATTGCATGATCACACGTAAGGTAACTTAAAAATAAAACACACAAATATAATCGTACCATAAAATTGCAGGAAATTTTAAGCATAAGCTGGAAATTGAGCCTAAGCCCCTCCAAAATAAGCTGGCATTCCGACAAAGTTCTATATGTACTACGGCTCAGATAGAAAAATAAATTCCTAAATCCTATTACCATTGACAATAATTTTAATACCCCGTTCGTATTTTCAAGTCATAAGAGATACAAGTAAACATTTAAACACAGTAATATTTAATAAAGTCCTCTACAACAACATCGAATTATGGAGCAAAAAAATAAGTCATGTTTCTCATAAACAGTATTTCCAGACCTAGTAGTTTTTCTCTATTTTCTTTTGTTCCTAAATATAATTTTATTTAACAAAATTAAAACTTCGAAACATCAGAAGTTTTGTAGCGCTTCATTAGAAGTCCACATTTTTCGTTTAAGGGCGTATATGTTATGCTCTTTTTTTTAGAGTTTTTAATTTGTTTGATGTAATCGTTTTCCGTATTCGAGGGTTAATGATAATTATTTATTTTTAACTCAATTATTATATTTTGAAACAATGACTGTAAACGGATACTCCATTCAATAACTTTCTACCATGTGATGTATCTGGTCTCGTAGTATACTTCGGCTTTAGTAATGAGGCTTTAAATTAGCATTTCGTTTAATCATCAAGTTCGTAGAAAGGAAAGAAAAGGACAGGCATCTCTGAAAGGAAATGCTTGTCGCGATGCGCTCTGAGAACTCGTAATTTAATAAAGATATTGCATCTTCAGTTTCAAGAAATGCATTTCCATCGTGGAATAAACTAGTTCAATGCATTCCTAATTTTTCCCTTCTCATCAATGTGCAGTTGTCAAGAAGGAAGATAAAAGTGAACACGAGTGGTTTATCCCATGTTCTCCAGACTTCTAAAACTGTGACTGAGGTCCCCAAATATTTACCTTGTGTTTTAAATTCCCGGGTTCGAATACCGGACAAAACATTGTTTATTCCAACATTATTTTCCACTTCGCGATAGTTTTTAACAACACTTCCTAATCCGGCTATTCTTTCTACTTCATAAAGTTTTCATGAATAAAGGGTAAAGTAACTTAAATTTGGGTTTGCGAGTACATTAAATTTGAACGTTCTTATAATGACAAACTTGTTGTTATAGCAAATAAACACAAAGAAGGGGTAAATTGAGTTTTGAGGAGTGCGTACATGCAGAGGGTACAAAATTTTAGTATAAAAATACTCAGTGTTAACAAAGAGCACACAAAAATGTGATATTTTGGAGAGAAATTCAGTTAAGTGAGTAACTTTTTAACGAACAAGATTCTACTGTCTAGATGTTTGAGTTTGCATTTAAATGATGACGAATGAGTGAAAAGTGAGTAAAGAGATGTAAGCAGCTATTAACATTGAGGTCTTGAGAGTAGATGAGGGTAATTAAGGTGAGTATGGAGTAGTGCCGGTAAAAGAGCGGAAGAAATGGCAGATCCCCGAGAAAAGCCGCCGACCAGCGACATTGTCAGACACGATTCCCACATGCGAAAATCCAGGAGTGACTCGGCCGGTGATGGGGTTCGGTTAAACTTGGTGGGAGGCGAGCAAGCTAACCGCTCAGCCACCACGACGCTATCTGATGAAGAAGAAGACTAAATAGCTGTAGGGTTAGCATCTTAATTTGAATTTACATAATTACGCAATTTAAGACTATACTTCAAGTTATTTTTTTTTACTATCTTAAAAAGATTTACATAAAAATCACATAAATTAAAACATTTGTAGTCAAATTGTTATAATTTACAAAATATAGCACAGCAGAGTAAAACATTTTGGTATAGACCCTCTTATATGCGAAATATATGCAGAACAGTTCACACATAAAATATTTACGAAATTTATATTAAATCGAGGACATTCATAGTATTAACATAACATTTGTAAAATTGAAGTGTTACATTTTTTGTCTCCATTTAAATTCACTTGGTAATAAAATTCCCGCAGACTGAAGATAATTCCTTATCATATATATAAAGAATAAAAAGAAAGGAAATTACTTAATTTTCACAAGTATAAAGAGGACGGCGTTGGTGTGTTGGTTTGACTACTCGTCTCCCACCATGGCGAACCGGGATTGATTCCAGGCCAACTCGCCCCCGGATTTTCGCATGTGGAAATCGTGCCGCTCTTGCATTCCGGCACCGCTTCACACTCACATTGCTTCACTCTCATTGGCTCCCAAGACCTTGATTTTAAGAGCCGCCCAAGTCTCTTATTCACTCACTCGCGTAAATAAAATGTTTTGCTGACCTTTTACAAAAAAAATGCTTGGTTGACTTGCCTTAGAATAAGAGAGAGAGAGAGAGAGGGAGTGAGAGAGAGGGGGGGCGGGGTAGAGTGAGAGTTATGGCTATGTGCTGCATTGCACCCGCTACTGTCTTCCTCCCGCAGTAGCGCATGAATTCAGCGCGCCAGCGAAAAGGAAAATGGACGCAACAGAGCGAACAGCGTGTTTGCCGAGAAATGTCAGCCGTCATGATAAGACGGATAAATATAAAAATTTCTTCCCCTGTTGTAATTTTATCAGTGCCCAGGCCTGAACAGGATTTTGAAAACCCTACACTTATGTTTGCGTTATGCCGCACCGCCCAAACCTTTCAGAAATTCCGCGTTTATAAAACAGTTACGAAAATTAATTTTTATATTATTGTTTGATGGTTTCTCAAGAGAAAAAATAAGCAGTTAGAATCTATAGAGATGAGTTTAACAAATGCACATACATTACTACGCTAAAGGAGTGATCGAGTCTCAGAAGATTCCCAGAATTCGTATAAAAAATTATGACTGGTTTTATTACAGACTGCACGCATATAATAGAACTTCTGAATAAATTTTAACTGCGGGAGCAATAATACATTTTTCACGTACTTTGATCTTACATAGTAATGCGTGTGTGTACAAAACGCCAAAAATTTATGTGTTGAATTACTTCAGTTAATATAATAATGAGGTACATCATATAAGGTTACATACAATACGTCCGTGTAAGTTTTCAAAATAGATTTTTCAAATGTCATTGGTTATTTTTAAGTACATTAACGGGAAAAAATATTTTGTAATTGCATTTAACATAGTTAAAGGCTGTTCACGATGAAGTGAGCACTTTTTAAATGAACCTTAGGAAAGATTCACTGCCCCTGAACGCATATATTTTAATTGGTGCACTTAGCGACATTTGCGCAGTACAGTTGGTAACGTTTAATGGAAAATAGTTCCATATCTTAACGCTAAATAAAAAGTATTAGGTAACCATTTGTGATAACTTAAATTATTTATTTCACTTTTTTTTAGTGCATCGAAGTGTAAAAATGAGCAGATTTTTAGCTTTCATTAAAATTTCACAAATTTGCTTGACCAACGCATGAGTAAAGTGGTGAAGCCCATTACAATATTAATTTTACATAAGACGGAAGAACACACAACGTGTACACGAGTAGATCTTAATTAAAGCTTTCAAAAGTGTTCATTTTACCGTGAACAGCCTATAGTACAATGGTAAAAGCTGTTCTTGGTATAGTGAGCATTTATGAAAGCCGTTCTAAACTTCTACTTTCAGCTCGTTGGTTGCGTATCTTTTCGCGTACATATCAAAATAAACACTGCCACGTGCCTTTCAAATGGTGTTTATACCAGCTGGCTCACATGTCCACTGCATACACATTACATAAACAACAGACGTTATTAGATACCGTAATCAGCGCTGTTGATACGTACTCGTTAATTTCAGGAAATAATATTTATTAGTGAGCATTACTTCGTGTCCACGCTTCTTTTTCTGTGTTCACCTAAATGGATGATTTCATTTTTTTTTTTCCAACTCTTTCGAGGACATTAGAAAAAATGTTTAGTTCATGTTTTCAAGAAAGCAGAAGATTTAAACATTATTTTCACCTATTACATGAACAACGCCAGCACGTTTCGAGAGTTCACCTTTAAAAAATCCTGCAGGTGAAACACTCGGTCGTTAAAGGCAACACGCTTTTAGAATAAACTTTATATATATTCCATCATGCAGACCCAAGAATTATGTTAAACAACATTACTGAGCATATTCATACTGAATAAATGCCTCACAAAACAATATCTTAATACAAGACTAGGCACAAGCAAATGGCGGGCTTTGCTATTACATTACGAGTAACGAATAAACTGTCATGAAACTCAGACTTAACAGTATTGATCCGAAATTTTACAGAATAACTCCATAGTAATATTTGTCACTCGATGCAAGTTTCGTGAAAATTCGTCCGGCCACGCAGATTTAAATCAAATAACACTAACGTTTGCTACATGCCTAGGCCTATTAATTTGCTTATGAAAAAATCACTTTTGGCTTGTAAAATTTAAATGCCTTCACTGATATGAACGTAACTTCACAACAATTCTAAATATTAATTACCTAACAGAAGACAATGTAATTCATGAAACTGCATCCACACATTTAATGCAGAATCTGATTTTGCCCCAACTTACTTACCTTTAATGATAGTCGTTGGGTGGAAAATAGTACATACTGTTCGATATATAGGCAGTAGTATATGGGTAGGTCCAGGACAATCAATTTTTGTCATAAAATCCTCGATTTTTACTTGAATTTCATTCTTTTTACCTCCAAAATGAAAATTACACACAAAATCCTGCACGAATAATGGTCGTAATATTTCTCACAAAAATTAAGCAAAATCAACCGATTGTGCATCAAACTAAGCAAATTTAGACCAAAAATGAAAGCTAACTAATGCAAAAAAAATTATGCAAATTAAGCTAAAATCAAATGAAATATTATGTTATTATTCTTTATAGATTCTATTCGAAGCTCTACTATTTTTTTTAAAAACCTCTTCTATATGCTCAAATTCGTCACCAATTTCCCGAAGTTCATCTTCATCTGTAATTTTTGTAGATTTCGATAAAATTCGAAAACTATATTTCGGAGTTCGGGAGACTTCACATTTATGGAGTACGCTGGAAAAGTCGATTTAGAACCTCCTTTTAAAATGTTATTCAAACAGCATGGTAAACCCAGCAAAGCCATTTTTATTTATTAAGAAGACATTTGTTTAGGTTTAACAAAATATTTTTTATTCGATTAATCAACTTAACTAAGCGTCTGAAAATTTCTATAAAATTATGCAAACATTTTGTTATTTCCGTAAATTCGTTTACATCCTACATTTATTAATTTTAAAAAATTATATAGCTTCAGTAATATTTTCTTTCAAATAATCATAAGTTAGATTCATTTGACTAATTAGAACAGCATTACAAATTGTTCCTGCTTCATCAGCTTTGTTAAAATCTACACTAATTTTTATGTTTGTTTTATCTTTAACAACAGTTACTTTATATGTAAACAATAAATAACAAATGACGGTCTTCGCTCCAAAAATGAATAATAATTTATATCATCTTGAGTGTTTACAGTTAATTTATTGTAAAGTTTATTATTTCTGTATAGAGTATCTTATTAAATTTTGGATTTTTTAAATCACTGTAAGCCTGAAACATTTTATCACAAAGGCCGTTTTCAATATCTAGATTCCAACTTTCTTTAGGAAAGATCTCATTTCTTCCATTCTTAACATAAATATTTCTTACATTACAGATATCAAACAGAGAAACATGTACATACTCTTCAACACCATTCTTTCTATTAGCTTGAAAGTCTAGAATTACAAAATCAGGCATATCAAATTGTAAATTACTGAACTGATATCCTATACCGAAAATTGCCAATAATTAAAACTAAGATATTTTTGGATATTTGTATATTTTTTCTTTAATATCAATGGCTGTATTAGATTCATATTCAACAATTGGCCACATAATTTGTAATCTTTTAATAACAATTTTCGCTATAACAGCATAAATTTTCTGAACTGCACCATCTGCATTCTTAGTTTCATAAACATATAAACAATTGTTATGAAATAAATTATGAAAAAATTCATTTTATAACCTCATTTCAAGTAAATTTCATTGGTATCTCGAATAAAATCAAACAGCTATTTCAGCGGATAGGTTATTTCATTTGTTTTATCACCGTGAACAGATTTTACATGATATTTACTATCAACACCAGTAAATTATAAATAATTTTGCTCACGTGGATATCTTAACAAATTATTCATCGTTATTGATGTTAAATCTGTGTTATCAACAGCGTCAAAAATATGTCCATGTTTTGAGATTTCTACTCTAGAAAACTGGAAAGGAAAAAATGAGCACAAACATTTTATCCAATTTTGCTTATTTTGCCTCATCTCCTTATTTATCTCTCTTTAGTAACCTAAATTGCTCAAAAACATAAGCATAATTTGAGAAAGAAAATCCATCACCGATAGGAATATCAAATTCAATTATATTATTGTAAACATCTTAATTCTTCCTAGTTTGAACAGTTCGAGGAAAAGTTTGTCTTTCTAAACTGTCGATACTTTTATAATTCATTTATAAGATTAAAAAAATATATGCAAATGAAAGATTCATGAAAGGAAATCTCTCAGGCTAAATTACTCATTGAAAAATTCTCAAATTATAAAAATAATCATGTACTACTTTATAAATAATAATTAGAATGATCCACCATTAATTCACGAGTTACGAAATATTGGCTAAGAAAGTAGAACGAGTGAAGAGAAAAAAAACTCAATAACATTAGTTTCAGTTGCAGCAAAAAAAAAAAATCTAGATTATCCACCAACTCCAGAATAAACATCATTTGAAAGAGAATTATTTGCTAAAGACAGGTCTCCAAATTTGGGTTTAATACTGAAAGACTCAACTATTAACCACGGAAAATACATTCCTGGAGATATTAATAACATTAATGAAAAATACGGTTTACGAGGAGAAGGACATAACTTTTATATCGGTGATACAAAAGTAAATATAGGTGGTGGTATTCTATTTGTTAAAGACAGCGAATATGAATTAACAGAAGGACTTTATAAATTGTTAACAAAAAATAGTGCAGAAGTACTTGAATATAATTACAATGTTAAAGATCTTAAAAATTACACAGAAATGGTTTTATTAACCAATGCTGTATTTCAAAAATATATTCCTAATATGAAAATGAATAATCCAAATTCAATTGTTGTTAGAAATATATTAATATGATCAGACCAATTTATGAAAAAAATATAAAAAATTCAAGCTCAAGATCAATATCAATCACACCAGAAAGAATGATTTCTCCAAGAACTCCTAGATTTGGAGAAGGTATAAAAAAAATACAATAATTTGCCAAAAGAACATATTTGGATGAATGATGTTAGAAATTTTATTGACATATTATTAGTTATACGCGGTGAAGAAAATGCTGGTAATAACAATTGCTATAATGAAAGAATGAGACTAATGAATATGTACAACAATAAATTTTCTGATTTTGTTATTAATAATCCAAAAGAAATTATATATTTTATAAGAGTTTTAAATGTAATTCCTCATTGTTTTTGGAATTATGAACATATCGGCAAAGGAATAATAAATTGGGCATTAAATAATTTAAATTTACCTGAACTGCATTTGCCAGGTTATAACTTTTGTGATCTATTTACAAAATTAGATGAAATGTTTAAGAAGATATACAGGAATAAAAAAATTAGATGAAGCATGTAAATATCATGGTATTGCTTATAGAGATCATAAAGATTTTGAATCTAGACATTCAGCTGACAAAATATTACAAAACGAAGCCAAGGAGATTATGTTGGATAAATATACTCCAATCGGTGAAAAAATTGCTTCTGAGGCTGTTACTTAAACTAAGTTTACAAAAAGAAAACTAGGGTAGAGAATTAAAATTTATTAATTACTTATATATTTTTTTACTTATAAATGAAGTTAACAAATATAAGATTCGATATACCCGTTGCTCAATCAAGAGAATTGGGTATAGACAATTTTTTAACAAGAGAACAACTTGAGAGAAAAAATAAAATATTAAAAGAAGGCAAAGTTTTCGAATTAACTTTTGTCAACATCAACAATCTAAAAAATACTAAAAGAAAATCTGTAAGTGGTTGACATCATGGAGGTTTTTTTTTTGCCATTTTTAATATCAGTTTTAGCTTCACTCAGTGCTTTAGCTGGATGAGCTAGTTCAGTTTACAATTCTGTTGAGCAAACTAGAAAAAAATATAAAAAAATATAAGAACAACACAAGCATAACTTAGGAATAGAAAAACAATTAAGGAAACGAAGTAGTTGCAAAAAAGGGGAGACCAGAAAAATTTGAATATATAACCTTTATCTAATTTCGATATAGAAAAATTTACAAATATTAAATGAAAGAAATTTCAGAAATGTTTATATGATTGACGAACTACCAAAAACAATGCACAAAAAGTAATGTGCTGTGGTTAATATTGACATTTCATCAAACCCAGGTACTCATTGGGTTTGTTTTAATTTTATAGAGAAAAATGATGTTTACTGTGTCGATTCATTTGGAGGTAACATTCCTACTAATTTAACTAATTACTTCAAAAAGACAAATGTTTATTACAACGATAATCGAATTCAGAATTTTAATTCAGATATCTATGGACATTTATGTTTAATTGTGATACATCTTTTTTCGATAGGTTAAGTTTCATAATATAATTTCTTTATTATTAAATGACAGATATATTTTGTGTAATTCCAGGAGTTGGCACACCGACCGTTGAATTATTTTTCAATCCATATAATGTGTATATAAGTTAGAATATAAAAATATAAAATTATTTGTTTAATATCCCCATGGTAAGGTATCTATAATATCTTTAATATTTGTCATAGTTAAAATTAAATTATTTCACTATTAACTTATTCGCCAACTTTTTTGTAGTCTTATCTCTTGTTAACATATTGTTTTTTATACTCGCATGTGTCTTAGATATTTTTACCAATTCACCCACTAATTTCATGTTCAGTTGTACAGCGTTTTCGTGATTTAGTGTGAATCCTTTAATTTTCGTAACTTGTTTTCCCAAAAACGTTTCATAACCATAGCTTTTTGGAGCAGTACTTATCCATTCGACACCATAATCATTTTTCCATATTCATCTGTCCATTCGCCAAGCATACAAACTTTTTTAATAGTATTTTTACCATAATCAATGTAAACCATGCTGTCTGTATCATAATATACTACTTTGTCAACTAATCTATCTAGCATTTCATATAAATTAAATCTAGCATTTGAAGTGATAAAAGTTTCTATAAATATATTTGTTGCTCTATCTTCTACATAAATATCGTTGTATTTATGAAACACTTCTATTATTTTTTCATCGATTTAAACATTATTTACTTCTATTCTTACATCAAATATCAATTCGTACCAACGAGTTCGATCAGTAATATATTCTGTTTGTGTAAAATTTGGTCTTTGTCCAAATTTTCCCCAAAGTGAATTTAAACAAATTTGGCAACATCATGTTTTCCTGGATTTTGTTCAATATTTTTAATGTTTAAATCTATACCTTGGTATTTTTTAATAACTCGAATATAATATTCTTTTGATTTATAAAAGTCTTCGCAAGGATTAGTTTCCAGCTTAATTTTCATAAATATTTTAAAGTAATTTCTGAACACGTTATTACTTTTAAAATGCCAAACTTCATGGATTTTAAGTATTTGTAAACTTTTTTGATAGCTGTGTTTAATTAAAATGTAGTCCAAGTACCATTTATTGCACTTTCTCCTTCACTAGTTTTACATTATCCATTTTTCTCTATAACACATTTTGAACATTAAAAGGTAAACAATAGTTTTTCTTGCTTAATTGGAAGTACTGGATGATATAAATTTCTAGGTGGTAAAACTTTATGTTTGATCAATCCAAATCAATTTTAGTCATAATTTTTAGGGTTAAATATTTTAATCAGATGACCAAATGGGTAATAATCATAAAATATCACTGTTGGATATAAACTACATATATCTATACATTTGAACTTTTTTTTACTTTTAATTTGGAGCATTTGTTGTACACCAAAGAATGCATCTCTAGGTTGTAATGGTTCTATTACATTTTTAGTTTTTTGTAAATTACTTTTATTGAAAATTGATATTTTCCATCAGCAAGCCTACATTTCCCTTAGTTTGTAACCATTTTGTCTTAAAATTGTCGTTCGATTGTTCGTTTCAGTAAGTAAAACATCCATACTTTCATTGCTACAATTATTATTTCTGTCTGGTGAATAACAATCAGGACAACCATCCCAAAAACAGCTATGATATTCTAATACGACCTTTTCCTTCCAAAACTGTTTGTGTTTTGTGGTTTTTTTTAACACAAATTACATATATTTTTTAAATTTTTCTCACAATCATGTTGATCTTTATTACTGTGTGGTTTGACACTTTTTTTACAATAATAAACATTACCTAAAAATGCTTTCATACTATTAATAACATCGTTATGTTCATCGTGTGAATTCAAATAAATATTTGTTGGTTTTTTAGAACGAGACTATATTATTGAGTTGAAATGTTCAGCTGAAAATACTTAGATTTGAACATTTAGATAATTTTCTGCATCCATAATATCTTCCAAACTGAAACCGATTCCAAAACTTTTACCCATTCTTACACAAAGTTCACGAGCCAATTATCCTTGAAATTTTCTTTCGTTTCGAAAATAAAAAAGCTCAGTGTTCGTTAATTCTCTAACCAAAATGATATTAATTTCGTATGTTAAAGCTGTAGTTATTCCTCTGGCCCAAAATAAATAATTATCATCATTGTTAATTTTATTTATACATTGTTTTGCTCTTATATCTTTAGTTAAATTAACCATTTTTTTTACCTCTTGCGCCATTACCACAGGGTATTTTATAAACATCAATTTCGAAAGTAGTTTCATTTATATCTAGATTTTAATTGTATCTAATTTTTCTCTCAATTTGATCAAGTAGATGTTCTGCATTTACGTTATTTCTTCTTGCAGCCGAAATTGTATGGCGAACATTCTGATTATTGCATATATTCTCGTTTGATCACCATTTCTGTAACCAGTTAATTTTCTTACAGAACTCATTGCTGCGTCAACTGAATTTTTAACAGCATTAATTTTTTCTATCGGATCTCCTTGTAAATTATTTATATGAATGCCGTATTTTGTTTTACCAAATGTTGAATCTATCATTAAAATAATGTTCACGTTCACGAATTTCAATGGGTGGTCTCCTTTCCACACGTTCATTAAAGTTTTTGTTTTAAAAGGAAATGTTTGACCTAAATTTTGATTTTCTTCTTTAATTTCGGGTTTTTAAATAGTTAAATTTTTTAAATTCCGGTTACTATTATTTTTCGGGATACAAATATCTGATTAGAGAATGGAAATATTTCTTTTCATTCAGTTCTATCATTTGAATATAGTTCTCTAACATTGAGAAGTGAAAATTGTAAATTTGTTAAGTTTCTTTTTCGTTCATCATTTCTAATAAATGACATAATAGTTGACATTAATTCAGCTTTCATTAAATTGTTCCAATATCTAATTTAAATCTCCTTAGCTAATACTTTTAGTTCTCGCACTCCACTCCCGCTCAACTCAACTGCTAGATTGTTCGTTGCCATTATTATTGGTTTATTTATATGGAAAAGATGATTGAAGTTTAAAAAAAAAAAGGATAGGTAGAAATATACAATTAATATAAATAAGGGAATGAAATTTGTAAGAGTGCTTAGATTATTGATAGTAGTTTTTTTATTTTTAACTTCTATAATAATATTTCTCAGTAAAACATTTTTTGCATATTGTTGTATGTTTATCCATAGTAGTTTTATGAGGAGAAAATAATGCCATAGGCTTATTCTCATTACATACTGTATATGTCTTTGCTGTATAATTATCATGTTGAATTTCATTTAGAATATTTACTAATCCATTTTGTGATGTAGTATTTTTATTCTTTTTGAGATATGTACTACAAATACATTTTCCCACTCCCACAGTATTTTCTCATTAAAACATTTTTTACAGTTTCATGTGTGTTTATCTATAGTCGCTTTATGAGGATAAAATGACTCTATAGGCTTATGCTCTTTACATAATATACACGTCTTAGTTGAAAAATCACTACGTCGATTTTCATTTGCAATGTGTAATTTAGTATTTATGCTTTTTGAGATGTAGTTTGGATACATATTTTCCACATTCGCATAGTACTGTCTATTTATTTAAATCATAATGATTTCTGGCATATTCGGCGGAACATTTTTTACATGAGTTAATATGCTTATCTTCTGTACAATTATGTGATGGAAAACATTCAATATTTAATAAATCACCACACTTTTTGTATAGCTTACAAATGGTATTATTTTCCATTTTGAGCATTGCTTCCATTTTATTAATGAAGGAAAAAATATTAAGATAAAGAAGAAAATTTTTATTTATCTTAATAATTTTTTTCTTTGTTAATGAAACAAATTGAAATCACTTAAGAAGTGGAACAATTCATATGAATTGGCAAAAGTACAAGATCTCGTACGGAATAAATAGTTTAATGATACAGAATTTCAAAATCACGAATCTCAGTTTGGTAAAAAAATTAATTGTATTCTAGAGGGAAAGTATAAAATTATTTTACCAGATCGCTATGTAACCATGTTAGACATAATGCTTTAAAATTAATAAATGAGAAACAAGTTTTTGTAATGTATGAAAATGTAAAATCTGTACATGATAGAGAATTCTGTTAAATTGTATTAATTTCTATTAATTTGAATGTATCAATTATGTTTTTTATATTTTCATTTGATTTTTACTCGATTTACATAATTTTGGACTAAATTACCTTAATTTGTTTGCTTGAATTTGCTTGGATTTTTGGTCTAAATTTGCTTAATTTGATGCTTAGATGGTTGATATTGCTTAATTTTTGCGAGAAATATATTATCTGTATTCGTGCATGATTTTGTGTGTAATTTTTATTTTGGAGGTAAAAAGCATTAAATTCGAGGAAAAGTCGAGGAATTTCTGTCAAAAAATGATTGTCCTGGACCTACCCATATACAACTATCGGCTCATACAAATTAGATTGTTTGGACAAAAGTTATATTTCTATTTTAACATAGGCCTACTCCTAACTGTAAAGAAATGTTTCGCTTGCAACATAAAACATTCATATACCGTTATTTTTTTAAAATGCGTGACTAACGTGCCAAGCTATTAACTCTACGAGTGTAAGTTGGGAATCGCCTAAATACTAAATAACAAACACACATTTATTTAAGTTCACAGAATTGCGACACATTTCACAAACATAAAAAAATCACTCTCATCTGAAGTTTCCTCAAGATTATTCTAAGTTTTATATTTAGATTCCTTCAATTTCATGAAGCAGTATATTTTCCATGTCAGCATATTATGTGAAAATCCAAGAATTTATGGGACAACAAACTACGTGTAAATACAGCAGAAAGAAATGGCAATGACACGTCACTGACTGCATGTATACACAGGTTTAATTTATTACATTAAATGTGTACTTTATTTAAGAGATTACAAACCAATATATAAAATCGAGTTGGTCGTAAGCCACTTTTTGTTGACAGATGAGCGCTGACCGGATAAAACAAAACAATGAACCAGCTAACTTGAAAGTTGCGTCAGCCAGTTGACATGAAGTAGTTAGAAACATAAACGTGTTACAATAACGCTTAATGTTCTTATTCGTACACTACAGAATGAATCTGAATTGCATATGACAAACTGGAACTGCTCATCACAGTTTGCTGCCAACTAACTTGTAAGTATTGCGGAATTTGCTCACCTTAAAATATATGCAGTTACGAGCAGTGATTGTTTTTAAAGGTTGGTTTTAAGAGTGCTCATTTTATCATGAACCATCCATAACAGATTATACGATTTAAACGCTGTAGCATTGACAAATAAAAGGGAATTGTTGAAATTGGATTAAAATTCTAACATTATTTTTAACACATTTTTCGTCTATATAATTAACATCGTCGCTAGTTTGTGGATCTGGCTGAGTAACAAGCTAGTAGAATTCCCAATGGTTGCTGTCAGCTCGCTAGCTGAAACGCCCTGTCTGTGCGGAGTCAATCTGAAGAATTGAGGTCTTAAATATTGAATGTGTATTTATAATTCACTGTCCCTGATTCAGCCAAATTACACGATTTCCACACACTGAGAGACCCTACAATTTTGTGTTACTTTGAGTAAGAAATTATATGAAATATTATTCAGCTAAAATAATACAAAATTCAACAAATGATTTATTTAACTCAGTTTCGTTAAAGTAGATCATCGTATGTAAATATAGTATCGAAAATTAATTTAACGTACTATTATTAAATAACTTATCAACTGGAATCTCCTCAGATTTATAAATAACGAAATAGCTACATCGGTCTGGAATTAGGATAATATATGGACAACGATCAAATAATTTGCATGTGAAATAAGCATTAATCATTTCAAGTAAATTGACTTTATATTTTGTGGACAGGGTTACACGTAACTCGACGCACATGGCGTTTTAGACTTTGTAGTGTAGAAAGAAAAAAGTTCCCAAGAGCTAGGTATTCCAAGAATCACATAAGTGTTTGTCCGAAGTATTCGTTTATTGGTTTTATAATGTTTTAAAGTAATATGAAGTTATTAAATATGATATAAAGAAAATTTCTGTTAAAATAGAAGAAAAATTACAACATAAATATAAATCTATATAAAGTGATTCCCCGTTTGAAATTTGTACATAGAATTCTTATTATTGTTACTGGAACAATTGCATTTCTCGACCGGTATAGAATTATAACCAGGTTTACAACTGTGAGAACTTAGTTGCTTGAATTGATTTCTTTCTCTATCAGGTGACACTGGTAAATATTTTAGCTTCGCCGACTGAAATATTCTTACAAGAAACAAGATAAAAGGTTACTGACATTATATTTATGATAAAACATTTGATTGGTCTTAAACTGTAATGCGTGGATTTTAATAACTTAGTCTGAGGCCAAGCAACTTAAAACAATGTGCTTATGTGTGAAATATTTTTCTCTTCCTACTTGCAAAGCTATATACCGCATACTATATGAGTATAATTAATTCACTTGATTCAAAAACATTTTAAAAAATGCTTCCGTTGAGTGAATTCTACTGAACGAGAAAGTATTGTGGAGTACATATTCCGTATTGAGAATGAGCATAAGATGTCAGCATTAGCCAGTGGTGTTTCCTTGCTGCTATGAACAGATCTGTAACATAATATTACATATTATACGTTCCGTGCACACATTGACTCAAATAAGCATTGTTAAGAAATAATAAGTTATAACCAGTAAAATAATGACGCCGTTAATATTTTTAACGTTACTGTGAATAAAAAGTTTAAGAATCCGAAAACATATTGTTTATAAATTGTGCCACCCTTCATATTGCTCATATATTGAAGGTTAAAGATTTCAAAATCTCGCTTGTATCACTACACTAACACGTCAAAAATATATCGTAATCTCCTTATAAACACCATCGCATTTTTCATCATACCGTAGTCTAGAAGTCACAACAAATCGAAAACAGTTGGCCAACCTTCATATTGCACGTATATTGAAGGTTAAAGGTTTCAAAATCTCGCTTGTATCACTACACTAACACGTCAAAAATATATCGTTATCTCCTTATAAACACCATCGTATTTTTCATCATACCGTAGTCTATAAGTCACAACAAATCGAAATTGTTGATTTCAAAGGTACTCCAGTAGCAATCTACGTTGGCCCAGCGGTTGCCATTTCGTCGGAAACGGTGAATATATGTTGGTCTGAAACATACACATTAATACAGGTTGGTAACACGTTGATAAACATAGTGTTGCTATTGGTGTGTATTCTTTTGCTAGGCCAATGTTGTGCAACCAATATTTTATGTCAAATTGTGGAACAAGTATTTTGATGGCTAGCAATGAGTTTTAATTGAATTTTATAAACTATTTGTGATTTTTCAGACCTGAGATCCTTTCCCTTTGAAATATGTTTAGTGGGTTATATGTTGTGTCAATGTTGGAAACACAGTGGTTGGGCAATTGGTACTTAATAATAAGTTAGGCCAGCATCTTGTAGTCACTATTATGCCAACAATGGAAATAATATTTCCACTGAAACAGAACAATAACTTACCATGCATGTTTTCTTACAACCTTGGATTTCACAGCACACATATCATGAGATATTTAAAATTTACTCTGTACAGCATTCGTCGATTATTTGTTGAAAATATACTGTAGGTATTTGGTGTGCATACATCCGTCGGGCCAACACTGTACAATCATCATAACGTCACGTATGTAACTCACCGTTCTAAATATAAAAAAAAAAAAATTAGAGTTGGATGGATCACCCGTCCAAGGTCAAGAAGCGAGGGAGCGATACGGGCGACACTAACACGCACGCCTAGTGCCTCATCGCTCCTACGCGCAAGGCATGCAGTGTTTCCGTCGTAACGCTGTACTGTGGAAAATAGATATGTAACAGTGGGTTTTTATTACACGTAATGAAAAACCACAGCGTAATCTACGTTCGTATGTTTGTACTTTTCTCTTGTGGCTTAAGGAAACTGCATAGGCAAGCTTTAAAAATGCGATATTTAACCATTTTAACGAATTTTTTCTCTAAGAATACACTTGATATAAAAAAAGTAAAAAAATCTGGGCAAAGATAATTGGTTTCATTTTTTCTGACAAAAAGTCGTATTTGCAGAACAATTATTTACCGAGATATGCGTATTCGCGCAAACAACTATTTCACAAAAAAACGCTGTGGTCCATCCCACTCTTAAGGTTTACAGCATACTAAGTCTTTCCAAAAGTAATTTTTCTTCATATTTGGTTTTGTTTTTTGTGTATTGAAACTTAAATTCCTTCTTATAATATATAATGTCCAATTAGTTTTTTTTTTTGTACTATTTCAGGTAACTAATATCTAAGGTATGTATGAATTTGGAAGTAATTAATAAGGGAATGAAGTATATTTTACCAGCTTAAGATTGGTTCGCTTGTCGACATGTAGGCATATGGTAATTTGTATGTTGTATTGGAAGAAAAACTGGTATATGTTAAAATGCACCAGTTTTCATTACAGCGCATGTAAAGAGAAAATAAACCTGCAACAATGCTCGTAATTTTACACACTGCATGCCTTGACTCAACAAGCGACTTAAAAAAATATATGTACCCTATGTTGGTGCAACGTATGCCCGAGTGGCATTTTGATCAATGTTTTAAATACGCCTAAAGAAAGCATTTTTTCTTTCGCAAAATAATTCCACCGGAGAATTATTTTCAATATCATTTAAACCCAGTCAGGGTTACCGAACAAGCGAAAATTCGTTTGCGGATATCAATTTAATATTGGTGATTGTGACACTATGTTTTTCCTCACATTTACGAAGTGAATTTAACAAGTGATTTCTGTCTGCTTTGTCACCAAGTGAATATGCGAGAGCGAGAAATAACCTAACGCTATTTCTATATAAAAAAAATTAACTTGCAATCGAAAATCTTTAAATTAATGGCGGGGCGCGTCTTTTCCGACGATATCGCAACAAAATCAACATCAACGTGTCCGCAGGATGCAGCCAAGTGTCATTGACAACCTGAGGACCTTCGTCAGTCAACCGCATGTGGTTTTCTTGTGCGCAGCTGACACGTATGAACAAAATGGTCAACCGATAACGACAACTCTATTTTGAGCTCTGGCGTGAAGTGATAGTAATGGGAGATGTGCAACCACCTTGTCTCAACCCATGTAAGGATAACTAGCTCAGCATTCAGAAATTTGTGGAGCCAGTGAATGCGACTGCTGATTCTCCGCTGCATACGCTATACTTCTCGCACTGCTATACCTACCGTCTACCCATAATGGTTGCTTGGAGGAGGGGAAAAAGAAGAATGTGAGTGCTACATCTTTCCCTCGTGGGAAATACAGTTGAAATTCTACAGTTATATACACAACAAAAAATTCCCGCTACCCCTCCGAAAAATTATTACGCGAAGTCACTACATCTTCCAAAACGCCACGTGAGCGCCTCCTCATGCTGCTCTTGCTAACCCATATTCACGACTTCTAAGAATATATGTGCTGCTGAAACTTTTTATAAAAAAAAGTACGTACGTAAATTCGAAGCTTAGATGAATAAGTTTCTCAGAAAAACGAGTACCAATATGTGTGTACTTTATCAGCTACCACTTCAATTATTTCGCTGAACCACGCCATATCACGTGTATTTACAATAGACTGTAAACCTTGAAGAAGTTCATAAAAAATTGCCATTTAAAATAGCGGTAGCCTCCCGCCAGAAAATATTTCGAAATATTTTATTTAATCAAGTATATATTCATTTACAATATTTGTTTCATACGTATATAATCAGTGATTAGTAACATACATAACAGTACTGAAACTGATAATATATAATCTCCGTAAAACTTTGAGGAAAAATGATTTGGTTTCATTACAAAATTTCACAAACAATCCTTCACAGAATCATTAAATATAGATTTTTAAAGTTTAATAATGTAGGTTATTATTTTGTTAGATTTATTACCCTTTTCCATTCTTGTTTGCTGGCATGCCAAAATTAATTACATGTATTTTTATGATTTTATTTCCGTAAATTCTAATTTTAATCAACATTTCTTTAATATTC
Source organism: Dryococelus australis (assembly GCA_029891345.1). Classification (NCBI taxonomy): domain Eukaryota; kingdom Metazoa; phylum Arthropoda; class Insecta; order Phasmatodea; family Phasmatidae; genus Dryococelus; species Dryococelus australis. The sequence continues at coordinate 171,847,058 of CM056996.1, forward strand.
AAGATTAATATATGTCCACCTTACAAAATGTGACGGGCAATATTTGAAACTTGCCAACTACATTTTAAAATATCGTGCTGGATGATAAGATACATTTACCGTATAGAACCTGCCTAAACTTGCAGATTTATATTACGGTTCGGAAAATATATCTTCAAATTCAGTAAAGTACTTAGTAACATCGTTGATCCATTGGCGATGCATTAGAGACTAGATTGTTTTATTATTTATTACAACTTGAAATGTCAAGGAAAACACAAGTAAACTAAACACGTGTGGCCACGAGCCATTATACCGCAATCACACATCGCCACAATAATTTTCAAAAAGATCACGTAACTAATACCTTAAATGCGCACGGACGATGAAAGAGCTCTTATTACAATAGGAATGGAATTCGTTGAAGTAAGTGGTGGGGGGAGGTTTGGGCGGTTCGTCACGAAGTACGACGAGGGTGATGCGAGGTCAGTATGGAGTAACGCTGGAATGCAAAGGCCTGGGAAACGAGAGAACCCCGAGGAAACCCACCGACCATTGCGGCATCGTTCGGCACGATTCGTACGTCAAAAAATCCGGGTGCGAACCCGCCGGGAATCGAACCCTGCTCGAGTTGGCGGGAGGTGGGTGCTCTAACCTCTGCGCCTCTGCGGCCCTTGGCAGACAGTCAAGATAAGTTCAAGTCCGCAAATCAACTGCCATTTTTTTTCATGAAGTTAAATAATACCATTTCTCGCAACGCATCATAATAAAGTCAAAAGTAAGCGGTTTTTGGTAAGAAAATACTGTGTATCTGCATGTTCGTTCTTCCTGTAGCCAGCCCGCCTGTGTATAAAATACAAGTTAATAAATACTGCGAACTTGAATTTTATCGACTTTTAGGGTTTCAAAAAGCCAGTGACTGGGAAATATGAGCGGTAAGCAATTCCAGTAATTAGGTAATTGCTATGTGTGTTGCGAACTTCTTGACGGGTCTAATACTGATAAAGCTTTAATTTTATAATAAGAAAGCGAGTGTGGATTTTACTGTAAATACTCAGCTTTCGGTAAAATATTTTTAATATTACAACATAACTCTTAAATAACGCAAGTGAAGAATGAAATGTACATAGTATGTCTCTTTTAGCACACATTGCCTTTGTCCCATTGAGAGTATCGTAACCTGGGAAGTCTTCTGGAATAACTCTTGGAAATATTGAGGCCATAATTCTAAATAAGTACGTGAGAAACCTGCACGTGTGCCGAACGCAAAGTTTAATACGGCACGGAAAATAAAAAATGTTGGTAATATTATACACGCAATCATATTCTCTGATGTTGTCATTATTGGAACAATATTTTAAAAAGAAAATTCCTGATACCTTAACATTTTTTTAGAGAAATTTTTCATACCTTTTTTATTCTTGGCTTGTAGTTCTGCCAATAGCTCAACTTTGAATAATACCCTACTTACGGATAACTTTCGCATAAAAAACCGTGTTTCCTTTGCAATAAACTTTATAGTCAAATACCAAAACCCCGCAGTTTTGATTGTTCTGATATTTTACGGCCAATTGCACGTATTTGTTGACATGAATGTACAGTCTCGTCAAAAGTTCAGGATCATTAGTAAATTTGTTAAAACACTTCACTGCTTCAAAATATTTTGATGCAATATTTGTTATTCAAGGTTTTAACATCGTGACTGTTAAAATACATATTAGCATGTTTACATTAGGTATTGAAATTGGTAAACTAATCTGCCAGTTATGATTTTTGAAACGTGAACATAATTCTGGATGTATCTTACTCTGTGCATTTGTGTTTGGTAATATCATCCCTCTAACATTAGTACAATTGGCGTGGCACAAGTGTAATCTTCGAAATTTTGTAACAATGTTTTGCAATCGATATTTTTCGACTGATTATTAACAACCCTGGTCAGATTAACAGAAATTTATGCCTTAATGTTATGCTCTCGGACTATCTGTTCCCTTTGAAATTATCTATTTCTGTTCAAATTTTTAGTTACCGTATAATGTCTTACAGCTATGTAACATGTGTGTTTGTGAATTGTCTATCGCGCAGGCGCAGTACAAGACTACCTTCTCCAATGCACTATTGTTGGGTTGACATTTAGGCCCTGTATGCCTTTTCAATCACGCATGCACCGAGTGACAACTGCTAAATAAAATAAATAATAATAATAAGAAGAGATAATTTATAAAAATAACAAAATAAAGTATTACATTAAAGGTCTTAAATACAATTACTTGTTTTACAACAGGTATCCGTACAGTCACTGTGTTAATTTAACAGAACATGTTACAATAATTATTCGACGTGTCAACCTTAGACGTCAGCACAAAACTGGGAACACTGCAGCAGGGATTGCCGGGTTCTCTCCAACTTGCATGGTGTGTTCCGAATTAAGTTGAAACCGTCCACAATCCACGGCAAAAGTTATCTGGTCATTCCACATGGGTTTTGAATGCAAGACTTTAAATGATACCATAGAAAAAACTAGGTGCGTAGGCCATTCATTGGAGCCGCAATGGCCAATCTATTTGTTGTGAAATGTTGGGTTCAAGTGTGCCTTTGCAGTAACGCTGCTATGTGCTGGGGCACCATCATGCTGAAGCCACATGTCACGTCTGACAATGGTTACATCTTCCAATATCACAGGCAATGACTCGTACAAAAAGTCATTATTCAGGGATCCGGTCAACCGATGAGGAAGTACAGTTGGTCCAACGATGATCCCACACAACACGTTGATTGAGATTCTCACCTTACGTGCTCGTGCAGACGTAGTATGCAGATTTTCCTCATTCCCGATATGTGCTGAAAGTTGGTTTAGAATCCTGCCTTGTGTGAAAGCTGCCTCGTCAGTGAACACACCAAATAATTGAAGTGAGGTACCATAGCACATTGTTGCATAAATCACACGCAAAATTGAAGTGGTCTTGGATTATTGTTTGTAGACAAATATTTTGCACGTAGTAGGTGATAGGGCAGCAGCAACTACTCATATAAAATGCACCACACTTTCGTATGACTCGCCATAACAGCATTTATCACACGTGTACTAGCGTAAGACGTATTACACACAGCCTCAAGAACATCGTCTTCAAGTGCAGTTGTCCTCAAAGTCCTCACACGATTTTTTGTCTTCTTAGCCAGCAGTGATTCGGTGTCCCGAAGCAGCTGGAGAATACGTTGAAACATTCGGCTTCGGAGATGACGACGTTGCGGCAACCCCTCTGTACAGCTGTGCTGCTGATCTACTGTTGACAAATAGCAGCACAATGCACTAAATGCATGTTGGCGAGTTCTAGCTAAGTGTACGGTTCCATTGCACATATCTTAACATACTGCCACGTGCACACTACCAGCCATGTACAATACAAGGTTATCGATAGCAGGCTCGCAACCGTCATATTGGGCGTACCGTCAACAACAGTGCACTGGATTCGTTAACCTTGTACAGAACCCGCTCGTTAGACAAAACCACTCATCTTAAGACACAGATTGCGTAGTTGCAAAGCGTTATAACTGTATATTAAAAAAAAATTGGTATTTCGAAGAGAACCGATGGTCTGAAAGCGTTACACCAAAACATATTTTCTGTTAATCTGAACATGAGAGTTAAATTTAGATCATTACACTGATACCAGTGCCCAATATTACTAACATTAGAAAGATGAAATTCCGGAACAGAAATACACACATTTAACATACTCGTTCGAAGTTTCTTATTTATTTTTATAAAAGCATTCCTAAACCTCATACACTTAGGGTGTATACTCCCTCAATAATTACGACGTTAGTACCACTTGCAACAACCCGTATTTATTACCAGTTGAACTAGCGAGATTGAGTTGCCAGCGTTGGTTATCTTGCCACTCAAAAGAGAGCATCACAGATTTTTTACCGACAAATTATAAATTCACGGTTTAATGCCAATCATGTTGAGTTAAAGAGTAGCAGTGAAAGTGTTTTGTAACGTTGTTTCGTATACAATGGGCGTATTGCCAGACATAAAGTGGCATATTATCGAAATGAGTACGTGTAGTAAAACACAGCGATAAATTGCAGCCCAGATGGGTACTTCTAAGGCATGCGTATCAAACAAATTTTTTTTAAAGTAAGGGGCGTTATACACATGAGCAAACAATCTATTGAAAACACCAACAAATGTTCGTATGATAACTTATTTTCATTTTTTAAACAAGTATCACATGAATCAATATGTTTTCTTATTTCTGTTTAAATTATTTATGTCTTATATTATTAAAATTTTCATCTTGCACTTATGCCCTGTACCATGTAAAGTTTATGATTTATTTTACATCTTGTGTGGTCCTAAACTTTTGATGAGTACTGTACACCGCTAGGGCCCAGTCGACTAATGGCACATGACTCAAGCGATAGAATCGTCGGCGCCTTTTTTCGTAGAACCGACCGGATGCATGTTGCCTTTTCAACATGCAGAATGCTTCACATCAACCAAACGTCGCCTGTCGCATGTCGCCTTCTCACGTTGCCTCTGTGGAATAAAGGTTTTTGAATTAACTCAGGTGGGTTGCATTTCAACGAGCTGCAGGCGAAGCGAGAAGCTTTGCTCCTTGCATTTCGTTCCACCCACAGTCCCCTGCACGGAGAGTGGGCGGGGAATGGAGTCGATCCATTTGCACTGCAAGCTGTAGTTGAAAGTTAACCTTTCCCGTCGTGATACACAGTGGCGTTATACCAAACGAGCTAAAAAAGAACAGTTGGAGAGAATTACTTTAAAAGTTCCCATACCACAGAGGCAAGGTTTCTAAACGTGGATTTGACGAAGTAAAGTAATGCATTGTTATATGGGTATCATTGAGTTCCCTCTGATTTTAAAGACGTGACTGGCAATGCGATTTAGAAGCTGCCAGGATAAAAGTTAACACCCACGCGCAGTTCAAAACTCGGTTCCAGCCATGTTTTACGTCGTTTTTCCCCCATAATTTCCACAGCTTTTTATTCAGCAACTTCATTTTCAGTCATCAAGGCCTAGGTATATTGAACTGATGATAATATAGGTAACTCATATTCAAGAAGCAAGTGACTTCCAGTAATTTGTGTTATCCAGTTTATCACATGTAATGCACACAGCATAATTCGGAAAATAGATTTTTATCTTGTCACAGGGCTTAAATGGTATATTGCTCTATGATAGATTATGGATTTACTTATATAAAATGAAAATTCCAACATTTTATTCTGTTCTATAATTCTTACATACGTTTGAAATAATTTTACCGATAAAAAGTCTAAAACTAAAAGCACTCGCAATATAAAGAAAAATAATTATTTTTTATCAAGGAGTCATTTGCAAAACATGCTTTAGTGAATAGAAAACTTTGCAGTATATCATATACGAAATAGTAACTTTCAAAACTCAAAACATAAATGAAATATAATAACTATCACTTATCCTGGAAAATATTATGTGTAACTGCGATAAAAATTAAAAATGTTATGTTTTTTGTGCATTAGAAAGGTTTAACATGGATCAGAGGAAGAAATCAAGCGCTGAGCATAGCCAGGTCTCTGTCAAAGGGACCCAACTATAGTTTAAGCTAGCCTTCAGAATGTATGGGTTAAATTATATATGACTGAAGATATATGAAAGATCTTTATGGAAAATTGCTCATTCACTCCAAAAGAAGTAAGTTGTTAGAAGTCAGACATGTAGTAGAGAGTACATGGATTACACATATTTGACATTTTTAGGTAAGAAAAGTATTTAAGCAATCAAATACAAACTAAATAAATGACACAAAAATGCAATAACGCAACAGAACAAATAGCCTATCGTAATAGTTACAGATATTTACAATTTATTTTACGTAACGAAGTAAACTTTTAAAAATAGGGGCCACAGTGGCTGAGCTGTTAGCTGCTCGCCTCCCACCAAGGCGATTCGGGTTCAATCCACGTCCGGGCCACTCCGGGTCTTCACATGTGGAAATCATGCCGGACGATGCCTTTGGTTGGCGGGTCTTCTCGGGGATCTCCCATTTCCCTCGCCTGTTCATTCCAGCGCTGCTCCACCGACACCTCAATCACCCTCATCAGCTCACAAGACCTCGATGTTAAGAGCCGTCTAAATCTCTTCTCCATCTCTCTTTCTCTCCCTCTCTTTTACAAATAAAGTAAACAATTTTAAAAAATTTAAAAATAAAATTGGAAATAAAATCTATGGTTTTAGAAACATGGGGATATTCAGAAAATATATCATGATGTTTTGGAATTTGGACGTTGCATATTTAAGAGTTGTATAGACATTTGACCAAAAGCAGGCAATTTCAGCACGGGAGGAGGTGGCGTGTAGAGGGGGAGGGGGGAATCGAGATTTTTCGAATACCAGTTGGGTATGACACCATACTACATGATAAGATATGCTGATGTGACGGTGTCACATCAACACGAGCACCTGATTTAAGAATAACACGTCATATGATTGTTGTTCTACGAGAAACTACGTGGTTTGCCTGCTAACATTGGGGACGTAGATTCTTACCTAGGTGTGAGCGCACCGTAGTACTTGCTTCCTCTATGTGTCGCCACCACCCCTTTTTTTTTTTCTAAAACCGTGCTGTCATCAAGATCTTTAGGAGCCGTGAGTGCAGTATGTGACGTCACTGAAGGACGCTGTCTACACTTCATGCAAGGAACTCTGTTTCGCTGGGGAGGATGGGTTATAGAGGTGAAAAAATCTCTAAATTTCCCCACGGGGTTTATTTTAATACTTTTATGTAATCTCAGAATTCAGATTTTTATTATGGAGTATTTCTCTACATAATTTAGGGGATTTTCTTGCGAATAAATTTACACGGTTTTTAAACAGTCGGTAGCATTTTTGGGTGACCATGTTTGTTCTGTTACTATGTATTTGATCTTAATGGGGTATTTTGCAGAGTAATGAACATCTTGTGGACTCCAAATATAAAAGATCAAAGGGAAACTGTTGTATGTTGCTTCCGCAAAACAAATCAATTGCCTTTGTACCACCTAAAGGAAGGGGTTGGGGGTGACTCTGCTTTTTGGGAAGGAGTTTCCACTGGAGGGATTAGAGCCGGAGTGACCTGTCCCATGTGTCTTCAAGCTAACGGCACACAGTGTTTAAATGTCCTATTCTTGTGTGTTTATCTGCTCTTTCCTGTGCTTCCTAAGCTACATCGGAATTGCCTCCCGCTCTTACCCTATTATTGTTAACTATCGCACAAAAGTCCACGGTGGCTGAGCGTTTAGCACGCTCACCTCCCACCAAGGCGAACCGGGTTCAATCCCTGGCCTGGTCACCAGATTTTCGCAAGTGGGAATCGTGCCTGACGATGCCGTTTGTCAGCGGGTTTCCCCTGCCCCTTCATTCCGGCGCCGCTCCATATTCACTTCAGTCAGCCTCATTGGCTCTGAAGACCTCGAAGTGTTAAGAGCCGCCCATATCACTTCACTTCACTTTTACACAATTCGGAGACGTTTCTCAACATTTTATGGTTTCACATTCACCCTCTGTGGCATATTAAGCATCAACGCTGCAATTTCCCAAAACTGCGTGGATAGTATTTAAATATGGTTTACTCTGCAAGGCCAACCCTTACCCAACGCGATTGTATTTGAACACACAGCGGGAGCCTTAGAAAACTACAATCAAAATAAACATTCGACTGTTTCCTTCGGATTATATTTGCAATTGCCCGCTAAAATGTGTTCTAGGAAATACCGAGAGTAAATCATGATAGCATCTGAATTACAAAATTTCTAAAAACGTTAAATCTTTAAATGCCTGTATAATAATCTAAATACAATATATTAATAAAACTTCGTAAAACTACACTGCCACATTTTTAAGAAAACAAATGCGTAAAACGACAATTAATAGATACTTGCAAATTCTACATTCCTGTATATATTTTTACCGTAATCTACGTCTTTCTCCACTGATTCATACACTAGTGTATGTTAAAAAATAAAATAATATATTTGTTTGATTCCGAGGTTAATAATCTAATACTTGATACAGTTGTATTCTCAAAGTCTTCTTTATCCTTTTTATAACACAGTTTATTTAACACATTTTTAATAAGTGATTTAAATGGGTGTGATTATAAAATAAAATTAAATAATGTTTATTTTCTTTGCTTCCTAGATATTATATTGAAAGGTTTTTTTCCTTCATATTACATGAAAATTCAGTAATATTGCTTTGTTTAATAGTTTTGAGATAAAACTTAATGCTAACATTTTATATAATGTATTTTTTAATATCTTGCGAGCCAAGCAAATGTTTTAAGTGTTTATGCCTACATTATATATATATCCTTGTTCTAAGGACTCGACTTCTAGTTTGAAATGCTGTTTATGAAGCAGTCCTGCTGACTAAATAACTTTATTTCCCAATATCAGAGACTAATCGAAAGATAACGAAATCATCAATTAATGGTCTTATGACTCCTGCATACTATACAGCAAATTCGATACTATTATGTACGTATTACTTATGATCAAATTAATTAGTTTAATTTGGTGTCAAATATTTTGTTAATTTCTCTACGAACAGCATTGCAATGGTCAAACAACTTAGGCCATAGGGCGACCAACTTTAAGTGGAATATTACACACATTTACCTATTTTCAAGCCCAAGGACCACTTAAATCTGAATTAAAGTACACAATTTCTATGTAACTATATATCGATAACAGTTTCCAAATTACGTGAAACTTAATTTTTTTCATAATTAACGTTGTTATCCTTGATAGTATTCTGCATTGTTTAAGCGTGGTTATTTCAGGATAATTCTAACGTCTGTTGCGTTTCTATTGATAGTGTTAAAAGACACCCGAGGGGCTTATCTGAGTTCGTGAGGGATGGAGGTCTTAATATAAAAAAAAAGGACAAAAATTTATTTACAATTCACACAGATACTATTTACAGTATTAAATTGCGTTTCCTAATTTTTACTCATTTTATTTCTTAGTGAGCGCAATATTTGATCTCTTTTTCAACTCTAATTAAAATTATTCTCAATGTCACTGTTTCGTTGTAAATTAACTCATACTTAACAATATTAACACACGTTCAGTCCATCTGTTGCCATCATTTGTAATGTCTTTCACTCACGAATCTAGTCCAATCGTCCAGTCTGCCAGCCGCACCCCTCACTGCTTGATACTTGCAGTTGCAAAGTTCCCTTCCGCTTGTAACTTCTCTCGCCGTTCGTCGTCTATCGCTGAAACTCAGCTACTCGTTCATCCAACTACTCCCGGCCTGGGGGCCCCCCTTGCACTATCTATACTCTGCTGGCCTTGACCTGGAAAGTTCGACGCACCCCGAGTCACGCTTAGAGAAACTAGAGCAACCAACTACTAGAAAATTCTTCAGATAAATGCGGAAACTCTATACAACAAAGGCTAATAACGCGCGCCACACAAAGAACTATCGTGTCGGCTTGCTTTTTTGTAACATTTGCGCAGTTCTTGGTTTATAGCTCGCCTTTAATTCAAAACATGCCAATGACTTGCCACCGACGCTATCATATAACTGCTCTGTCCACTTCCACTCGCTCGCCCGAAACAAAGCAGTGAGCGCGTAACTATAGTTGTTTCTCTTCCCGCTTAATAAAATGTTTAACACTGCTACGTCATTATGATAACTGTCTACGCAACGAAAAAATGGCAGTAAAATGGTAGTCAATATCAATAACTTATTGTACTTATAATTTGCCTCATCGGACTTTAAAATGAGACTTTAAATTCTAGAACTGTATTTTTTGTCTGTTTATACTAAGAACGTCATCAAGTTCCAACGCCTCGAGGGAAGAGACGAAGTTGCTCGAAAGCGTATAAAGATTGCGTTATTAGAAAAATAAATGCACACACTCCCGTTTAAAAACGAAATTTAAGCCAGCAACTTTGTGGTGTGAAAGTACTCCGTCCTCACGTTTGCCAGAGTCGCGACAAAAGAAAGGTTACTTGTGTATATAAGGGCTGTTCACGTTAAAGTCAGCACGGCACTAACCTTTGAAATAAAACACTCCTACGACATCACACGCTGGCACGGAAATGTTTTGTTAACTTGGCAACGAATTATTAAATCTAGCGACCCACTCCGGCCTCGCTCTGGTGCGATTTACAATTATGGCATTGTTTATGTTTACAGAAAGTATAAAATCTAAACTAAATACTTACAACTAACGTACGATTAATACTGTATTGTTCAAAATGTATTTGCGGGTGAACTATAAAAATACGAAAATAGTTACTGTGAGTCATTCTTAAAAGATGCTGTCGCGGACTTTTTTGTATACCTTTTTGAAATCTACAGTTCTGTAGTAGATTAATTTGGTTTATATCTTGTGGTTTAGTCGTGTAAGCCATGTAAGTGTCCAAATAGCGGCTTTTTTCAACATGATTATAAAATGTCGACATTTCTGAACTATCCTTACATTAAATATTTATGTATTATATACATAAACCTTCCACAAAAAATATCTAAATGATGGTGAAAATTGCATCAAAATCCGTTGAGTAGTTTTAGAAGCCTAAGCCGAATACACATACAAACGCGGCCGGGTGACTTCGTTTTATGATATGAATAGATTGTTTTCAATATTTTGCTGGGGTTGGGGTGATGTAGTGGTCAGACTACATCCTTCCCACCAAGGCAAACCGGGTTCGATATCCGGCGGGGTCGCTTCCGGATTTTCGCACCGACGATATCTCTGGTTGGCCTCGGGGATCTTCCGTTTCCCTTCGCCCTTGCATTCCGGAGCTGCTCCATACACACCTCGCTTCACCCTCCCCAGCTCTCAAGACTCGTTAAGAGTCGTTTATTCAACCCTTGGGACTCTACTGCGAATGTAACTTTAGAGCTCTGAGCTTCTTTAGTCCATTCACGGTTACTTACAATTTTTTCTGGAGCCCTGCTAAAATTCTTCTTCCAAGATATTCTTCCGCCACATTCAAAGAAAGCTTAACCGAGCCTAGAAAATTACACCAATATAACAAAGCACCGCATTCGTGCGTGCTCAACGTAATAGCATTTGGCATAAGAACTATTTCTTACTAGGCATTTACAACATGCCTTCTTTCTCTCTGGTTTTAAGCACATTATTTATAAATGAGATATAATTTACATATTAAATACAAGTAAAAGGACAATTTAACAAAAAATGAGGTACTTACTTTATGAAAACACAAGTATAAAACGCTTGCGAAACATTAGATATTTAGGCCGTGGCCCAACTTGATCTCTATCTATCTATATCTATATCTCTCTCTATCTCTCTCTCTATCTCTCTCTCTATCTCTCTCTCTATCTCTCTCTCTATCTCTCTCTCTATTCTCTCTCTCTATCTCTCTCTCTATCTCTCTCTCTCTTCTCTATCTCTCTCTCTCTCTCTCTATCTCTCTCTATTCTCTCTCTCTCTATCTCTCTACTCTCTCTCTCTATCTCTCTATCTCTCTTCTCTCTCTCTCTATCTCTCTATCTCTCTCTCATCTTCTCTCTATCTCTCTCTCTATCTCTCTTCTCTCTATCTCTCTCCCCTATCTCTCTCTCTCTATCTCTCTCTCTATCTCTCTCTCTATCTCTCTCTCTATCTCTCTGGCACACTGACTCACTCTAGCGAATTGAGACTTGTACCCTCTGTGAGCCTTGTGCATTATTTCTCTGACTGTATAAGTAATAAATAGTGAAAAGTAAAAAAAGTAATGTAGACTTACAGTATTTTTTTTTAATATCAACATATTTTTAATATTTTTGGTGTAATCTAAAACTTAACTATTATGTGCAAAGCCGAGTGTTAGTAAAATTCGGACATTGAACGTAAATGAAACCTGAACAAAATCGCATCGCAATGTATTATGTTCCGTATCACACGGCATATTATTGGTGTTACACACACATTTAACGATCGCAATAATCATATAAAATCAATCAAATATTTGCAACCCTGCTGTAGAAAACAAAAACATGTCTGAGTATTAAAGGTTAGGCTTTTAAAATAACATGGCCGCCACTGAAGGTGCGAGAGTGAGTAGTAAGTGTACATCGTCGTTCAATCTCTCCATCGCACTCTCTCCTCCGAGTTGAGACAGCAGAGAGGACTCTCTGTGACGTCAAGTAGGTGAGAGAGTGCTCTCTCGGCGAATTGGGAAGCAGCATTAAGAAACAATGGAAAACGTCACACTTGGGGTGATTTTTTAAAATGTGTTCATAAACGACGAATAGAATATAGTAGAATTAATGTCTTAAAATATCTGACCAAGAGTTACCCGTGGTTACTCGAGTGGGGAGTGAACCCAGGGACATGACATGAAATCAGACACTAGGATGGAGCGGTGCTGTAATGCAAGGGAGTACCCCGAGTAAACCCGCCGGCAAGCGGAATCGAACAGCACGATTCCCACATGCAAAGATCCGGGAGTGAACCCTACGGGGATCGAACCCAGATCGCCGTGGTGGGAGGCTAGTGCCCTAGCCACTGCGCGCACCGCTGCCCTTGTGGTCAAACTGAGTATCAGAGATGGAAGAAAATGGAAAGCCATGCAATAAAAGGTTCGTCACAAGCCGGCTCTCTCCTGCCCAGTTTCCTGTGTCGTCCGCTCGAGGGCAGTTTCTACGCTACCCCCGATGTCCCGGTGTACAACCCCGCAGCACAATGTCACCCAACAATCCTCCCTTAGTCGGCACAGGCACCGCCTACGCAATTATTCCCTTATCCGACCCCCACCGTAAATTACTTCCATCCGCGCTGCCCTCAACTCGGGCAGGCGCGCATATCTATTCCCCGCTCCACCCCCCCTCCTAAAATCCACCCTGCGCGAGAGGACTCTTCAATCGCCCCTCGTCCCCCTCATATACCGTCCCCCTCATATACCGTCCCTTTGTTCCGTCCAGTCGTTCAATTTCAACCAATCGTGTCTCTGGTGGCCGTTATCGTCGTCCCTTCATGACGCGGAGACCGGACCTGGACTATATGGCAGCACACCCACGGCATGATCCAGTAAGCACCAATTCGTTAAGTAAATAAAAATGAACCAGACAAAGGTTCATTCTAATACATGTATGGAAGATCGATGTTAAAAGTTTTGCAAAGGGAACATTTTCGCGCACTAGGTAAACACTAGTGTCGGCATGGTACCACATTTTCTCTATTTCTACGTTAGAAACTGGATGCTTGCAATAATCGCAAATAAAATATAAAACATCATAACTAAGTAAAATCTTTCTCACTATTCGCGTAGATTAAAATAGCAATTAAAAGGCATTAGAACTTACCATTTGGGACACCGCGAACTTAGCAGGCGTAAATTTTCTTTATGCTTAACTCTCCCATAATAAATCTAATTTTGCTCATAACCTGAGTGAAATAAACTCCAACCAGATTCACATTACAGGATGCATAGAAGATGACTACCACAGGACCTTCTGATTTGAAAGGGCTCCGAGTCACTAGGCACCCTTTTCAACTCAGTACTCAGGAAATCACGTTCACTGAGTACTCTTCTTAGAAAAATGATCTGTGCCCTACTAAGGTTATCCGGTTAATCATTTCCTGCCAACTTTAATTTGTGGTTTCAGGTATTGCGAATAAGAATTATTTTGTGTCCTTGGGTCAATGAGTCGTGGGTCAATGAGTCATGCATCATGGGTCAATGAGTCATGGGTAAATAGGTCATGCATCGATGGGTCATGGGTCAATAGATCACTGTGTCAATGATCCAATGGATCATTTGTCAATGGGTCAGTCTTGTGAGGGGTCGGTCTGACAACAGGAGACAGTTGTCAAATAATGCTTAAATTTTACTGACGAAACGTGTTTAGTAAGTTTATATATAGAGAACATATTTCATTTACAAAAACATATTTCTTTTATGACACCCATTCTTCATCTCCAACTATAGTGACATGAGACATACATAACTTACACCAACCGCACGTTTTGATCGGTTACCCACGTGTACGATCATCGGACACTGGGACAAGTAGTGTACACTTCTGGCCCAAGAAAAAATTCTGTGTTACGTTTATGCTTGTCTACAGGGGGTCTGAATGGTTAATTTCCTGTTTATGGTGCTACGCAAATTGCAGTGAAGACATTTCGCAAGGTACTCTACGCCATTCCTAGGTAAGGGTTATCGTTACACTCGGGTAACGAGTAGGCCAGACTGTGTATGTCTCGCTAACAACCAATTCCCTTGTGGCAAAACCCGAATCATTATACACAATTTCCATCAATCCTTGGCTGAGCTCGCAGAGTCTCGTATCGTTGTATCTGAGGGTTTTGTGTTTGAGTCCTGGGTTCTTTATCTTATAATTGATTACAAATGTTTCTAAGTCTCTGCCGCCCGGAAGGAAGGGATGAAGCAAATTGAAAACTGAATAAGATAATGTTTTAAAAAACTACGCACTTTGAAAGAAATTTGACACAGGAACTTCGTGTTGCGTAGGTATCCGGCATCAATCACGTTTATCAGTGCCACGACTAAGAGAAGTAAAGGTCTGTAAATGCTGTTAACGGTAAAATAAGTACTTTTGAAACGAACATTTGAATTAAAACACTGCTCATGTCTACGTATATGCGTGGAGGCTTATAATTAAGATGGAAACCAACTGATAAAAATAGTTCTTAACAACTGACGCTGGGTTGGTAATGACACGTTAGAATTTTTTGCAGTAATTTTTGTTTTACACACATTAGTGTATTAATTTGCCTATTACAGCACATTTACATTTTTTTTCAATTCCATAATTTTACTTGGATGAGGCCAATAACAATGTTAATTTTGTATGTGGTGTAAGAATATAAAATGAGAAGTAAAAATAGTCGTCAAGCAGGACCTTCATTGTGCTAAGTTAACAGAGGAAAGCCTATTAAGAAATGGGAGGCAAGTGTTAATTTTAATACGAGTCGCTATCCTATTTAACTGTCAACATACAATACCTGGCGGACCCAACGAAGCCATTTATTAAAAAAAAATCAGGTTTGGCTGTGTTGGGGACGCTGCCGTTTGTTTTGCGTGAATACGTCTACGTTGACGCGCTCGGATGACTTAATGATTTTTTTACGTTCCCGGCACCGCTTCACTCGATCATATAGTTGTTATGGGTATCACTAGATTGCTTTTGAGAAGCACTTTCCAGCCGTATACAATGTCTGTATTTCGACATGGATTTTTGACGCTTATAGGTCCAAATTGTTAAGTTTACTCAATTTTTTTTACATAAAACCCATACAATTTCCCCATAATTACGCCACACAAATGTTTTTATACACGCAATCGATAGATCTTGACGAGAGCTGTCGATTGAAAAATGAGCTAGCGTTGTAGCTTCTCCTAGTCAAAAGTTATATTACGCGGAAATTATGAGACGTGGCGAAACGAACTCAAAATTGCGGCCTTCCCCCCACCCCACCCCACCCTCCAGCCGTGTGCAATTCTTCGCCGTCCCTACTCAATGTAACATATTCTTTGATCCTTTGTCAATCGAGTGGTTTAATTGAATTTTGAATGTAGACGACAGATTCGGAACTGCAATGCCAAACTTTATCCCCCGATTTTATCATCGGATTTTCTGGAATGCCTCCCACTATGGTCGCAAATTTAAAGGCATATTCACCTAAATAACGCGTGAGCTGCCTGCCATTTTCGGTTTTATTCAGCTACCCGCACTCTCCTCCGTCCCTTTTTGCCGGTCGAGTGCTAGGTTCGTGCCACTAGGCGCGCAGCGTGTTAACGCAAGTGCGAGCGACCGCCACGGGCGGAAGTGCGTTCAAGTACCACGGTCAAGAGGGTTGTTCGCTGACTCGCCAAGCGCCCGTCTGCACCCACCTACTCGGCACTACTATCGCGATTGCAGCAACTGAATTCTAGAGTTTTCTAGAGAGAGTTTCTGGTTTTCACGGGGCAATTTGTTTAATTTAAGCTTGTATTCCTGAACACCGTTTCATTATACGTCGATCATTCCACTTTGTAAAGGACTTCCTTCCAGTGCACGTTTTCTCAGGTGATATCATGTACGAGACATTCGACTCTGGAAAAATCTATCGGAACAAAGTGAAAGAAACATCATTTGTTGTACATTCTGAATATTTTCTTGTATCGTGTAAAAGTAATCGAAATTTAACGTTATCCTAAGTGTCATTAGTGGATGAATATTTGCGCATAAGAATATCAGATTTAGTTATATTGCTTTAAATATTTTAACTTCAAATTTTGTCTGTGTGTGTAAATTATTGTCTTTTAAATTTAAGTAATGTTATACATTATTTAATAGATCTAAATATGATTATTGATTACCATCTTAATTACTCAAATGAAGAAACCAGATAATCCATTTAGAACATAGTTATTAAAATAGTACTTTTAAAACTTTACTAATACCTATTACTGTAAAATGTGTAATCGAAACAATTAACAAAAATATCGCCTGTATAGTAATTATTCAGTTATATTAGTTCACCTGTTTCTAAAAATGAATAAAATTAAATATTTGCTTAATTTTAAAGGACGTCTGTTAGGAACCAAATCATTGAAAGTTTCTAATATAACAATAAACGCAGGTAAATAAATACGAAATAAAAACAGAGAATTATTTATGTATTAAAAGCTAATCACCAAAACTTAATTGTTCTTAATATTTCATATATAAATAAAATCACACAATCTATGTTTGTAACACTGTCATAAAACATATTTGTAAACGGCTAGAAAAAAACACAAAATAAAATTTTCACGATTGTATCTACTAACAGTTTTAAAAGTTAGTCTTCACATATCAGACGCTTAAACATTCGTATTCTATATTTAAAAAAAAATTGTTTAACGTGTGTGATTGTATTGACAGAACAGAATAGACAGATTGAAAATATATGACGTAACTAAAAGTTGAACCTATTGTGTCTTCAAAAACTTACAGCAATCAGTAAAATTATTGCCATAGTTAAAAAAAAGGCAGCAACCACTATAACATGTAATTTCCATGTTTTTCTAAGATATTTTCGCATTATATTCTTGGAATTTATTTTTTTGCTGGATTGAAAGAATTTCCTTTATTTTGCCACCGTGGTACCATTGACAAATATTACAGACAGAACTATATGTTAATACTAGCTTCACAATTGCGTGACGAGACGCGATGCGATGCGATGCGGCACGATGAGCTGTCAAGCTGCTGGCTGTCGTCGACCTACGCGAGCG